>ML780033.1:1691330-1723994 GCA_009831015.1 Picea engelmannii | reverse complement strand
AGGATAACTCAATCCATAAAGCGTCTTCCCGTGAGGGCTTTCACCATAAGGGGACAACTTTGGAGTTCATCCATTTGTACACCTTATCAATCATGATAAGACAATAATGAGAGCATGGGTCCTCCAACCATTCTTCTAGGATAGATCAATCCGCAAAGCGTCTTCCCGTGAGGGCTTTCACCATAAGGGGACCACTTTGGAGTTCATCCATTTGTTTACCTTTGCATAGATTGGTTTCCACTTGGAAATATAACATTCTCATCAAGGGAATCATATCAATCAATTACTTGACATCAACCAATGACATCAATCAAACCAAACCATTTACATCATTGACATATGATCCAACAATATCCCAAGTAATCAAACCATTGGAATCAATGACAAACCATTGGCATCAATGACAACATGATCCAATAGCTGATACCAATTTGTAACATCCCCCGCCACCCAGGCTAGGCCATGCTACTCAATATAAATCTTTGATACCAATTTGTAACATCCTTGATCACCAAGGACAGACCATGCTACTCAAGATAACACTCTGATACCAATTTGTAACATCCCCAATCACCCAGGCCGAGCCATGCTACTCAAGATAACACTCTGATACCAATATTGTAACATCCCCCAACCACCAACAGGCCGGAACGATGCTACCCCAAACCCATGATACATTAGATACATTTTGGTTACATTAGATACACATGATATTTATGTCGAAGGAAACATGGAAAATATTTATCCTACCATCATGATCGACATCTCTCAAATTCCTGGAAAAATTGAGAATGTATATATCGGTGCAGACTGTTCACCTGAACAAATTTAGATCTACACCGATCTCTTGAAATAATTTCATGATGTATTCTCTTGTTCATATGAAGAGATTCTAGGGATCAACCCCAGCATTTTCGAACATGATATTAAGAGCTATCTGGATGCTAGACCTATTCGACAACATCTTAGAGTTGTTAATCCTAGGAAGGCCCCTACTATTAAGGCAAAGGTAGAGAAGCTACTTAGTGTTGGCTTCATCTACCCAGTTCCCTTGACTGAATGGGTGTCCAACCCCATTCCCATGAATAAAAAACAAGGAACCATCCACGTATGTATGGATTTTCAAGTCATGAACAAGGATTTTCCTAAAGATAACTTCCCGACTCCTTTAATTGACCATATTCTTGATGAGTGCGCATGAAGCGAAGTACTATCTTTTATGGATGGATTTTTGGGATATAATCAAATTCAAATCAAACTCGAGGATCAACATAAAGCGACATTTATTTGTCCTTAGGGTAATTTTGCATACCGGAAAATGCCTTTCGGCCTTAAAAATGTCGGAGAAACCTTCCAACATGCCATGACCTATGATTTTCACGATCTCAAGCATATTCTCGAATCTTACCTAGATGATCTTACTTCTCGCTCTCACAAGAGAGTATATCACTCCACTCACGTTCAATTAGTATTTGAGAGATGTTTTTACTATCACATTCATTTTAACCCTCACAAGTGCATCTTTTGCATTAGTTATGGACATCTTTTAGGATTCTTGGTGTCTGATCATTCGATCATGGTAGATACTATGAAGGTTGAGGAAATACTTTGATTTCCTCTCTCACATAACATTCAATAACTTCAAGGTTTATAGGGGAAGGCTAATTTCATGCGTCGGTTCATAGTGAACCATGCCAATTTAACTAAGGGTTTCATGCATCTTTTGAAGAAGGATACTCTATTTATATGGGATGAGTGAGCTCAAGAATATTTCGATGCACTTAATAAATATTTGGTATCTACACCTCTGTTGAAGCCTCCAGACTACAATAGAGACTATTTGATTTATATCACCGTGTCCAAAGGGATGGTTGGTATGGTTCTAGTTCAGAAGGATGATGAGCATCATGATAACATTTTCTACTATCTCAGTCGAAACCTAGTCAGTATTGAACTTAAATACTCTCACAAAGAGAAACTAGCCTTGGTCGTCATACATGTGGTTCAAAGGCTACAACATTTTATATTACTTTGCAAAAATATTGTAGTTGTAGATATCAATCCATTTCAATGCATCCTCACTAGGTGTATCATAGGGGGGAAATAAGATAAGTGGATTTTTATTTTGGAAGAGTTTGATCTCGATTTGGCTTCAACAAAGTCTAAGAAATCATTATTTTTTTCTAAGTTGATATCAGACTTCCCTCAACTAGATGAGAAAATTTTTCATGATGATTCATTCGTGGATGAACATATCTTCCTTATCTTGTATTTGGACTCTTGTTATGGAGACATTATAATTTATATTCAAACCTTGAAGCTATCCCAACATATATCGAGAGATGATTGACAACATATACATCATCCGACTAAAAAATACCTTATCATCAGTGACACTTTGTATCATAGAGGAGTAGATAATATTTTACATCATTGTTTGACTCACAAGGAAGCTGAGTCTTTTCTCAATGACTGACACAGTGGGGATTGTGGTGTTAATTTATCCAAGATTGCGACAACCCAAAAAATATTGTGAGCCGATTATTTTTGGCCGTCAATTTTTAAAGATTGTGCCGAAGTGGTCTAGAAGTGTCATCCTTTCTAGGTGTTCACTTGGAAAATGCACTCACACCCAACCTCTCTTCACCTAGTCATCATCGCCAGTCCCTTCACCAAGTGGGGGGTATATTTTATGGACTGTAACCTAGCTTTGACTGGGGGGAATCATCACATCATTGTGGCCATGGATTACTTTACTAAATGGGTAGAGGCCATGCCTACCATTAAATATGATGGTAAGACTGCGATATTCTTTGTATTCAATCAAATATATCTTGGTTCAGAATCCTAAGAGAGATTGTCACTGATCATAGTAGTCACTTTAAGAATAAGATGATGAAATATTTAGCATCAAAACTAGGGTTTAAGCATGGTCATTATTCCCCTTACTATCCCTAGGAAAATGGATAAGTAGAGGCGGTAAATAAATATCTCAAGACCATCTTGAAAAAAAATGTCAGCCAGAGTAAATCTGACTGGCATATGATGCTTTACCCTGCACTTTGGGCATATCAAATCTTGGTAAATACTCCCACCAGTTTCTCTCCTTTTCAGTTCGTACATGGCATGGAGTAGATTCTTATGATTGAATGTGAAATCCCTTCCCTCAAGCTGGAAATTGAGCTCCTACCTAACACATCCGATCTTGAGAAACTCCTCATACACCTAGAGCATCTCGATGAGAAGCGTAGAGATGACTCTACATATATGGAATAAAATAAACGATGTGTTAAGGTTCAATATGATAGGTCTATCTTTCCTTGGTAGTATGGTGAGGGGGACTTGGTTCTCCTGTATCACCAAGACAAAGAACCGTTGGGGGCAGTCAAGTTCAACCCCATGTGGCACGGTCCTTATATCGTCTGATGTGTCTTAGATAAAGGATCCTATGGATTGGAATATTATGAAGGGAATATGTTGGATGAGCCTAGAAATGGGCTCTACCTTAAAATCTATTACGCTTAAGCCCTCAAAGGTTGGGTGTGACCTTTTGTATACTAGTGTATCTTACTGTATATACATATTTTCCTTTGTGTCATCGACATGCTTATCAATTTTTCCCTTGGTCGGAAAATGTCAACAGGTTCTTCAGTTTACTTAAGATTCCTGGATGGTTCCAATCATCATACGCGGAACATGGCTTCCGTTGCTTGGGTCATTTATTCACTTGAGGGCCAACTAGTGTCTTTAAGTGGTGCTTGTCTACTATCATCAACGAAGAATGTGGTTGAGTATAGCATCGTTATAGAGCTATTATGTGATGCCATTCCACATGGTGTTTGGTATTTAAATGTTCTCCTGGACTCCCAGTTAATCGTATGTCAGATAAATGATAGTTACCATGTGCGATACCCTACTCTACTCCAATGATTCTTAGGGGTACAACTTTTGGAATGATACTTTGATTTTCTTACTTATAATCACATACCTAGAGGTTCTAATCATGTATTTGATGCATATGCTAATTATATTTTAGATTGGAATTTCTCACATAACTAAGTAAAGAAAACAAATTCATGCATGTACACATTGTAACATATATAAGTAAAGACGAATACCAATTTTTTTTATGTTTCACCCTTTCAGAAAATATGGTGTCATAGTACAAAATGGGGCTCACACCCTCAAAATACATATATGGATGGTATATAATATGACCATGGCATCTATGCCTATGGCACCAGATGTGTATCATGATATAAAACTATGAAATTTGTGAGATAATGGAATATTTTCACCCATGCACGGGGTACACCCACCACCTATTGTTGCATCACCTCTGGCAGATCCTCCACTTGACCATAGGAATCTTGTGCGTCAATTGAGACAGGTTCTCCTACACATTTTGTATCACTCTCTCCGCATCTTCTCTCATATGCTCATCTCCTCGATTCCTCCATCGATGATGTGGGAATCCCTCTGGTATTTGTGGACTATGACATGTTCATATCCCTTCTATAGTCGATCCCATCATAAGGGTATTCATCAATGTCTATGACATGTCGGCACTGCCAGAAAAATAACTCATCATTCTAGGGGGTTAGCACCCTACCACCCCCTAGCCACCTCATCACTTTAGTCCACCATGACATGGCTGGATCATGATGTCCATGTGGAGTAACCTTTACTCTATGGATAAATCCTAGAACCATCACAAAGAAAAAACTACAAAGAGTGGATGAAAATCCAAAGTTTCTCATTTTCCCTTGTTTGCAATCCATCAGCTGGCTCTTCCTGTTAACTAGTAGTGAAGTACACCAGTCATAAATATTGGGTCTTAAACACTCCACTGCATAAAATATGAGTGGCCTTGATTCCTGGGGCAATGAGTTCGGCCTTGAAATTTATGTAAGTACAAGCACAACGATCTTTAAACTCAGGTTCCCGATCGCCTTGATTGGGAGTTGGCTCCTTACTTTATCTGTTCCTGCAACAAAATGGGTGGAAATATACTCCTCCCTAGTCATAAGATCCCCAACCCCTCGAACCTTGAGATTCACTACCTCAACTCGAAGAGACAATCTTGTGATGAAATATATATTATCGACTTCAATCCTCAATGGCTACTCATTGAGGTTGAAGGAATATGTATCCACATCCCATTAGTTTACTAGCAACTAGAGTAACATCACATGATCCCTCATTCCCTCGAGAGCCCAAAATTTATAAAGGATACATATTTTTAAATCTTCCTAGGCCCTTGCATCCCTTCCCACTGCTACATCTATCTCTTCATGCTCTCTCTCCCTCCATTCAATCACCATCCTGCAAAGGAGAAGCCATTTTTTGAGTTAAAACATTTCAAAAATGTGTTCATGGACTTGTACATGGGATAACTTGTAACAATTGCATATAGGGATGCGTATATGTGGGAAGGCTTCTCTTTTCCTACGTATATGGGTTCATATACGTGACCTGATGAACTATCACCTGCATAAACCCTAATTTCCATATTACACCCTCTAATACTAAAACAATGGGCCTAAAATTGAAATTTAAACCATTGAAATTGAAGTAGAGGGGATGGGCACTTACTTGGTCTAGATGGTTGTTGATTATGTTGATCGTAGCTCTGGAAATTGACACTTGAATATTGTGGGGAAAATGGTCTAAAATGCACTATGCAGGTGAAAAAACTCAAATGGTATGGTAAAATGTTCTATTTTTACTATTAGTAGAATTTTTTTACCCACTTCATATAGTTTGTGCTAATTTTTGACCTTATAGAATAATAGTGCAGTGGAAATAATTGGTTTTTGGTAGTTTTGTCCAGGATTTTTTTCGGTTTCCAACGTCATACCGCCCATTCATGCCTTCGATAGGTATATTCTTTCACTGACATATAAGATAGGTTGTCACTACATTTTTCACTCTTGCATCATCCTATGACCGTGATCCATACACCCTAGGTATGAACCCATTTATTAGTAACACAAAACCTTCCTACTACTACTATAAGTGTCGTTCTTAAGTGGTAGAGGCTTACCAAACATGGGTTCCCTATTTAGGACCTTTGTGATATTTTGTTCCCATGCAAATGTTATTACATAGGACCAATAGTTCCTTAGAGTTCTAATATGACCTTGTGTTTGAACCCCATATTATTACTCACAAGCATTTTGACCGTTACCTATGGGACTCCCCCCAAGTCTTGGTTAATCTCTTTTCTGACTCTCTAAAAAATGAAAAAAATGTCGAGTGAACTTATCTCTTTCACACTCGTTAAATGGATTTGAAAGGACATATATTTTGTGTAAGTTTAACCCTTTTTCAGACCAAGTAGACTACTTACGAAAAATGAATACTCTAGTCACCATTGGCTAGAAGAGTTCTCCTCGGTATTATTTTATATTTTTTCAGGCCTAGGGGACTAAATCTACGAAAAAGGACATTATTTGGAGTTAAGTTGTAATCGCATTCCATATTTTGATTGCATTACTGAGCCTATTTTTTATTCCCTCTTTCTCGTTATAAGCCTCTTACCTCACGAATTTGCATCACTAGCCAAGCAGAGCCTTTTATATATCCTTTGCAGCTTGACACCCTATACCCTAAGAGAAACAATCCCCCCAAGTGTCCATACCCTTCATGAACTTCCTTACATTGAGCATAGGTCTGTTCCACTGTTTGGAGCTATTTTCTTACTCGCGACACTCATTTCCTCTCCTATATCATAACATTTATTTTCCTATGAAAAACAAAGACTAGACGAGTGTGAATATAATATTATCTCATATTGGCAGCAGTCGTGTCTCCTTTGAACAGAGCACAAAATTTTGAGTCCACTGTCATACAAAGTTTGAGTTTAGCATGACCTTAGGAAGTTGAGCTCGTTACTTAGAGTTTACTCCTCCGACTGGTTATTCTTCTAGTACCTATGGAGAGTTTGTTGATGCCTCTTTCATCATGAATTTTTTTCATCAAGTCTATGTTTCCTAAGTTATCCATATGTGGCATGATCTTGTTCAAAGGAAGTCTATAATCCAGTGTCGGCCATTTCACAAAACTCATGACTTTGCATGTCATCCATACCCTCAGTGTATCTCAAAGTCACGTGAATTTCTAGTCCTACCATGCAC
Source organism: Picea engelmannii (assembly GCA_009831015.1). Classification (NCBI taxonomy): domain Eukaryota; kingdom Viridiplantae; phylum Streptophyta; class Pinopsida; order Pinales; family Pinaceae; genus Picea; species Picea engelmannii. The sequence goes on along the minus strand of ML780033.1, from coordinate 1,716,855 downwards.
CCTTGTCCTACTTTCATTATGGGTAGGTAACCTTGAACCTAGAAATTAACATCTCCTCATTGGTTGCTGACTGGGGGGTTTTCCTTGTGTTCGAAGATAAGAAATCTATTCACACATTGGGATTCATGCAATGTCTTGGATTCCATTAGCCTTATTGGTGGTTTCCACACCTTTTTCGACAGTCTTTCTTATTATCTTATATTCATAGGGTCTCTTTCATGCACTACTTGCATCTAGTGCATACACAAGACGCACCGGGTTGTTCACATTCTATTCGTCCGAGCTCCTCCTAATCATCAAGATATTTATTTGTACCTCGTGTTGACTAATGAGAGATGCCCTAATGATCTCCTTTCAGTGGGTCTCCTTCCATTGAATTCAACTCATCTATTCTAGAAATGAGACCCAGAGTATTATAAGTACCTAGAGGCTTGCAGTCATCAGTGGCAGGTTCTCCTACCATCAAAAATTGGGAATAAATCAATTTCTCCTAATCGATGGATTCTTCAAGTTTTCGACCTCAACACCCTTATTCACACTTGTAGAATGTACCCAGTTCCTTGATACCTACTTTCATTATCGGTAGGTTGTCTCACGTTTTTTAACGGTATACCTTAATGATCGGCAATCAAACGAAGTCTCATTGTGTTTGACCTCAACTCCTCTATTCACATGATGTAGACTTGCACCTTCGATGGATAGTGTAGAATACCTCTAGCTTATAGTAGCAACATTCCTAATCTGTTGTTGTCTTTCATTGGATCAGTACCTATATGACTTCAGTGATCATGGGAGATCATATTGTACTCCATTGTATACATATATCTTCAGATTTATTTTGAGACTGCATTCCACTGTGCATTTTTCGTGACTATGACAGCCTATGGCATATGTCTTCTTTGTATTGCCTATTCATGGCCATCAAAAACTATTTGATATATTTCCACATGGATTTGCAGTGTAATTTAGATTGCTAGCCATGTGCACAAAGTCATTATGGATTGTAATATTCTCATGGGAAACTATCACTTCCAACCGAGTCTCCATTACTCCACTTCTGGGAATTATAATGTATTTCAGTCATCGTAGATACTCCTCTGACCTCACACATTAGGGGGCATATCTTATAACAATTTTTTCCTCACCCCATGCAACTTGCTTGGATGGGCTTTACATTTCTCTATGCATACTTGAAGTCCCCTTTTGTACCTTCTAGAGCCAAAAAGCACATTTTTCCACATATGTGTTCCCTATCAGTTAGACAACAAGTGTATATGCATATTTCTCCATTATAGCTTGTATACATCAGGTTTGGTGCTCAAAATTAAAAATTATATCGTGTTTCCATTCTATTTCATGAGATCCATGATCCTTGACCTTCCATATACTGGAAACTCTCTGAATCAAACCCTTCAATTCCATTTTAAGGCTATAAATTGAACCATATCCAAGCCTTGGGAGAGATTCAACAATTCAACTTTGAGAGAAAACACACTTTGGAGAAATTTTACTTCATATTGAGTCTGCATCCCTTTGTCCTTGAAAGTATGAACTGTTTGTTCAACCCCCAAGATCTTCCTTCTTTGTGATGGAGAACCTCATTGACTCCTTTATATGAGCTTTCCTTTGGTGGAGGATTGAAGTGGCAGAGGCCCAACTAGAGGGACTTAGTTTCTCGGTTTTGATACGTGTCATTATAGAAGTTTGTCACCTATATACTTGTGTTGACTATTTTAATATAAATACTCTTTTCTCGTCCAATTGATATCTTGCAAATATTTGAACTATTATTCCATGCGTGTATTTTTCATATATGTTAATGGATTATGCTAATATATATGATAACATTATATATTATCACCATATGCTTGTGTATCTTGGTTGTTGAGGACAAGTTGCATATATAAATCTTGGAGTTGTGTGCTCAACTATGGTCTTCATTGAACGTCTAGACGAGGTAGGCTCTTGGCCTTGGTTTGTTACCATTTCATTTATATAGAATACTTGGTATTAGAGTTGATTTTTGCATGTCATTCCATCTGTTGTGGTTTACCCCATGCCATAGAGAGATTTTCCTCGTAACAACAATCCATGTGTAATAGAGGTTTTCTCAGGGCATTAAATTCATCTATGTATTCAAAAATGCAATTTTAGCAATAAAGCCAAATCATAGAATATTTAAACTTCTTATATTCCACCTAATCTAACTTATTTGATTACTATTGTTATTCACTCATCCAATTCCTCACATTAATGAAATAAGCTATAAATATAGTCATCTACCCATTCATATTATTATTCTTTTCCAAAGGTCTCAAACTATAGCAATCTACTATGCATTATAAGAGAATTAGTTTTTGAGTTGACCAAAAATATATCGTTTTTTTCCATAGTTGAACTTTGTTGCAAGCGAGTTCAAAACATATTATTGTCAGGCTGACAATGGTAATTTAATAAGAAATTTAATTGTGGAGTTGTAAAGTATGGTTGGGAGGGGTGTAGGTACTAGTGTCAATGTTCAGAGAGGATATCGGTTCTTGAATCTTTCCATTATGTCAGTTGATGAATGGAGAAAATGAAAATGTATTTACTATCATACATTGTATAGGTAGATTTTAATAAATATAAATACATTTTTTTGAGATTTTAATAAATATAAATATATGTTTGTGTATTGTAAGGGATGACTATGTGTGGGGGATTTTATGGATGGTAACAAGTTTTAATTAAGATTTTTGTTCAAAGTAATTGTTGTAGAGTTCTTTTCGTGATAACATGACAAGGTGTGCAAGCGATTTTGAGTTGACGGCTAATTAGTTTTTGTGTTAACCAAATATCTATTTCTTTTTTTGATAGTTGAACTTTGTTGCAAGCGATTCAATTTTTTTTTTCTAGATTTTGATTGGTCGTTCAAACAACATCTTATTTCCTAGCCAATGACAACAATTTAATAAGAAATTTAATTGTGGAGTTGTAATGCATGGTTGGGGGGTGCAGGTACTAGTGTTAAAGTTATGAGAGGATATTTGTTTTGGGAACTTGCAACCATGTTAGTTGTTGAATGGAGAATATGAAAATGTATTTACTATCACACCCTGTATAGAAATATTTTAATAAATATAAATAAATTTATGTGTAATGAATAAATATAAATAAATTTATGTGTAATGAATGAGATGATTCTATGCGGGGGATTTTAGAAATATTTTAATAAATATAAATAGATTTTTGTGTAATGTATGAGATGATTGTATGCGAGGGATTTTATGGATTACAACGATTTTTAATTAAGTTTTTTTTCAAAGTAATTGTCTTTCAAAGTAATTGTCATTGAATTATTTTCGTGCTAACATGATATAGTGTGCTACGATCGAGAAAAACAAAGTTCTTTAAGGTAAAAAATCTTGTACATCTACTATCTTCTTTTTTTTGAGCCAACTTAGTTGAATACATACAATGTAATGTAACCCAAATTTTAGTAATAAAAAAAAAAATCAAAGTAATAAAAAATTTAATACCATTATCATTTGTAAACATGAATTAGACTCCTTCATCCTTGTGTTAGTATTAAGATTGTCCGATTATTATTTTACTGAAGCATCATCTACGACTTTGAACTCTTTTGTATTCCCCTAACGCTAACTTCTACTCCAAGTATTTAAAGTTTTAATATTTTTCAAGGTCATGCAACCCTTTATATAAACTTACTTAACATCATTATTTTTCCACTATAATATTATTGTTATCAAGGTTCATATTCTTAGAACGTTAGCTACACGAGGAAATTTCAAAAGCCTCTAAGGGATTTTATAAGTTTACTTCTATAATCCACTTACACTAAAATCCTTCCAATGTCATCGAAGTCCTTACATTTATTTCGAGTAAGGGTTAAAAATTTACAATGTATCGAAAAAAAACGCCTTACAATCGATGAAGATTTCAAGCAAGGAATACGATGCTATCCTATGGAAACAATAGGGAAATCGATATATAGATTACTCTGAAATTAAACGAGAGGGAAAGTGTTCGGCTGAGTTAGAGTAGACTTAACTACACTTTTACTCTTTATTTGGACGGGTATCACGTGGTCTGGACCAACCACACCTCACCATGTTAATGCCTTCACATGGCTTCCCATACGACACGGTGACAAGGCATGTTCAAGTAAGAAAATGTATTCATTGGTAAGGCCAGCCTTACCAATGAATACATTTTCTCCATAATTAATTATTTGGACGACAAGAGCACCTGCCCCAATTTTGTGGCAAGTCTGGTGATATCACAATGGTCCAGACTAGAGCTTACGAAAGTCGATTTTGGGTGGGGCAATCTTGTCCACATGGGTCTTCTGGGGAGTGATATATACTACCTCTTCCTGCCTTTAGATGGAAAGATTGAAACACATTTAAAAAATTAAAATATAGAGATCAATCACTCACCATTGGTGAAAAGGTAGATGAAAATCTTGTTGTTATCGCAAGTGTTTTATCTTTTTTTGAAAGTTTTATAGACATCCATTATCATATTAAAATCCATTGATATTACTTTTAAAAAGTTGTTGTAATATTTTTTTTCAAAATTATGAACGAATGGAAGTAGTTTGGCAATGACAATGGTAGTGGATCTTAAGAGTGCCCTTTTAACCAAGTTCAAGGGAAATATCAAGTTTAACCAATCTAAAGATGGTAAACAAATCTTTAATACATGATGGTAAACAAATCTTTAATACATAATATTAAAGACTAGATAATATTATATATATATATATATATATATATATAATTACATAATTGACTACAATTATTGTCTAATAAAAATAAATATCAATTATTTAATTACAATATTAATATTAATTCTTTTCTTACATTATTTTATATTTAAACTAAAAGCTAATAACAATATATTAAAAAAAAATAACATTTATATATAAAAAAAATTATATAATTATTTGATTAAAAAAACATTGTATTATATTATACTAAAATTATTAATATATTATTATATTATATAAATATAAATATTAATATTAATTATTAATAGTTTATTACTATTATATCAAGAAAATCATTTTATTATATCAAGAAAAAGACATTATATTTATTATTTGATTAGGAAAAACATTAATATTTGATTACATTTATTATATAAAAAAACACATTATTACATAAAAAAAAATAAAAAACAATATACTTATTATTTAGTTACAAAATTTTTTAATACATAACATTAAGAAAAAAACAATATAATATATCATATAAGAAAAAGATATTATATAATCATTTGATTGTATTTATTATATCAATAAAAAAATACATTATATAAAAAAAAATTATATAATAATCTTTGGATACATTTATTATATTAAAAAAAATTATAATATCAATATTATTTATTAATATTAATTATTTGATTAAGAAAAATACAATATCAATATTATTTATTTGATTTCATTTATTATATCAAGAAAGACCTATTATTTTATATTTTAAGCCAAATGTTTAATAACAATATATTAAGAAAGATCACATTTTATATTTTTGTTGAATTTAAGATATTTTTTATTTGTGGAAAGATATAAATATCTTTTTGAAAGATTCCATCATAAAAAAATTATTTTGATGAAAATTTTATTTCACTATAAAATATAAAAATAAAATAATATATACAAAGAAAACACCATGACATGAAATAATTTGTCATCTTTATGACACTAAAATGGTTGAAGATGAAAAACACTTTCTCATTGAATATCTTTATGACACTAAAATGGTTGAATATGAAAAACACTTTCTCCTAGAATATCCTTGTATGAACACTTTAGTTGTATGAATCTATCAAAGAAAAACAATACCACGACATTCATCACAATTACTCGTAAAAAAATTCAAGTTAAATATTTTAGTACTATAAATCATATTTGATTTTAACTCATTTCTTTATGTTTTCTTAACAATTGCAAATGGCGACACCAAAAAGCAGAATGCATAAATGCATACTCTAATTTTATATATGCTTATTCGAGAGGGATAAATTTTATAGTTCAAGATCATATGTTATCAATGTCCTTAAAAAAAGTATGATTCTAAGCTTCATTCTATGTAATATATCGCATCAGCTCAAGGTTTCTATATTTTTCACAAAGAATCAGTTCAAAGTTCCTATATTTTTCACAAAGGAAACACTGTTAGATTTTTTTTTAAAAGCTTCACCAAAGATTACTTTTTGTAATGTGTGGGACAAAAACCAACTTTTTCATGCGATGAACATGCCAATGGAATTGCAATATGAAGAACAAAACAAGATGTTACAACGTGAGGAACATAGTAATGTTACGTTGTGTTGAACATACTACCGTTAGATAGTGACGAACATAGTAATGTTGCAATCTAACGAACATAATAACGTTGCAATGTGATGAACATAAATTGTTATTGTAATTTGATGAACATAGGAATGTCATCATAACATAAACAAACATTGCACTCTAGTGCACACCATCCTATCATTGCAATGCGATGAACATTTCCTCATGTTGCAATGTCACACACTTATTCTAGCATCACAATCTGACAAACAATTCCAAACATCCCAATGTGTTGAACAAATTAACTTTTTAATCTACCAAACATATTAACTTCGCAATTTGATGAACATATTATGTTGCAATCTGATGAACATATTAAAGTCGCAATGTGACGATCATAGTAACATTGCAATCTACCAAACATAGTAATGTCGAAATGTGACAAACATAGGCATGCCGTCGCTATGTGGATAGTAATGTCACAATGCAATGAACATAAACAGAGGTTGCAATGTGTCCCACATCGCCTTGTCATTGTAATATGATGAACATTTCCTCGCATTGCAATGTGATGTACATATCCTGACGTCACAATGTGACAAAACTTCCAAACGTTGCAATGTGACGACGATATACATACATTATAATGTGACAAACATTTCCAAATGTCGCAATGTATGGAACATATATGGATTTGGATAGGCATTTCATCACATTGTGTCATGCATTATCTTATCGTCGCAATGTGATGAACATTTCTTGATGTTGCATTATGACACACTTATTGCAATGTTGCAATGTGATAGAGATTTCCAAATGTCGCAATGTGTTGAACATAGTAACATTGAAATCTAACAAACATAGTAAAGTTGCACTGTTACAAACACATAACATTGCAATGTGATGAAAATATTGTGTTTCAATATGATGAACATAGTAACGCCACAATGTTATGAACATAGTAACATTGCAATCTACGAAACATAGTAGCATCACAATCTGACGAAAATAGGCATGTCGTCACAATGTGGATAATAGTGTTATAATGTGTCAAACATAGATACATGTCACAATGTGTCCCACATCACCCTATCATTGCAATATGAAAAACATTTCCTCACATTTCAATGTGACGCACATATCCTGATGTCACAATGTGACAAACACTTCCAAACATCGCAATGTGTCGAGGATAGTAAACTGACAACCAAACATCGTTATGTCACAATGTGACAAACATTTCAAAACGTCATAATGCATCAAACATAGTAATGTTTCCATCTACCATGCATAGTAACATCACAATGTGACGAACATATACAAATGCCCCAATGTGACAAACATTTCCAAACATTGTAATGTGTCGAACATAGTAACAATCCAATCTACCAAACATAGTAACACCACAATGCAACGAATATATATGCACGTCACATTGTGACGAACATATACACACATCATAATGTGATGGACAATTATGAACATCGTAATCAGACGAACATAAATTGGCATTGTAATTGGACAAATGCAATGTGATAGACATTTCCAAATGTCACAATGGGACAAACACAACCTATTGTCACAATTTGATGTATACAGCCCAATGTGTCGATGCGACAAACATTTTTTGATGTCGCAATGTGATGAACATAACCCAATATCGAACTATGAAAAACTTATTCCAATGCCATATTGTGAGAAACATAAACCTTCGTCCTAATTTGATGATCATAACCTAATGATGTCAGGTGACGAACAAAAGACAATGTCATAATGTGATGAACAAAACCTTATGTTGGCATGTGATGAACAAAAGTTGATTTCACAATGCGATGAACAAAAAATGATGTTGGGATGTGACGAACAAAACATGATGTCACAATTTGATGAACAAAATATGATCAACATTGCAATGCAGTAGTGCCATAGTAAACTACGGTGAACATAATCAACATGGCCCACCATAATGAGATACGCATGGTCAATGAAGGTCATCCATGGGGATGTTCAACCATAATAAACTCTCATCAACCATAGTCAACCATGGTCATGGTCAACCATAGCCAACCTTTCCTTCCCAAAGTCAACCAAGGTCTACCAAAATAAACCATGGTCATGATCAACCATACTCAACCATAGTCATTTTCAATTAATGTATTATTGTATTAATACTTAAATAATATATTATTAATGTATTACTACATTAGTAATGTATTTATTAAGGCATTAATAATTTAATAATATATTTATTAATGCATTATTAATTTATTAATAATTAAATATGTTACATTAAACATTAATATATTAATATTGAACTAATGTATTTATTAATTCATTCAATGTATTAATGTATGAAATAATTTTTTTTAATATTACTTTAACAATATCTTATTAATCTTTTACTTTATTATTATATTAATATTATTAATACTTTAACAATGTATATAATTAATATTATATAAATGTATTACTTAATTAATACATTATATTTTTAAGCATTAATTAATTAATACTTTATATTATACATTTATTAAATTAATACTTCAATTTATACATTATATTAATATAATAATGTATTACTACTTTAGTAATGTATTTATTAAAAATCTATTAATTTATTAATTAATTAAATTAATACATTACAATATACATCGATGTTATTCATAATCATGACCATAAGAAATCATGATGGTGGTCCACCATAATCAACCACAATCATTTTCAATAAATGTATTAATACTTCAATAATATTTTTTATTAATGTATTATTACATTATTAATGTATTGATTTATTATTGTATTAATAATTTAACAATGTATTAATGTATTAATTAATTCATACATTACATTATTGAAACTGGGCTTTGGTCAAATCCTAAAACGCCATGAGATGAAAGAGTGTGTCACCTTTGTGACACTAAGAAGGTTGAAGATGAAAAGCATTTTCTCTTAGATTGTCCAACCTATACCCATATTAGATCTCATTTTCAAAATATTGATCACATTACTAACCTTCCTAACCTCTTAACTCAACAAAACTATGGTGATCTTGGAAAGCTTATCTTAATGCTTTTCGAGGACAGAAACAAAATTCTAAAGAATCACAAGTAATCACTTACCCTCTTAAGGCCCGATAGACCAATTAGATCTTAGTGAATGTTAATCATCATCATCATCATCATCAATATGTTACATTATACATAATGCATTAATACTTTAATTTATATATTACAACAATATAATAATGTATTCTTATTGTATTAATAATTTATCAATGTACATTATACATTAATGTAATAATGTATTACTTCATTAGCATATTAATACTTTAGTAATCTATTGTTTAATGCATTTAATGTATTTATTGATATATTTAATGTATTAATTTATTAATGTATTATTACTTTATCAATGTATTAATTAATTAATTAATACATCATATTATTAATCTATTAATTATTTGATATGTTATATTAGACACTAATGTAAATTAATACTTTAATTTAGAAATGTTTATTATATATTGTATTAATATTACATTACACATCAATATATCAATGTAATGTATGAATACTTTAATATATTAATATATTATATTATATATTAATGTAATATATTATATATTAATTTAAATACACTAAATACATTAATACATTACATTATCAATATATCAATCAATTAATATATTATATTTATACATTAATATTTTAATACATTTATCAATCAATTAATATTTTAATTTATAATTTTTTATTATATATTAAATTAATGTAATATTGAATTCCAATATCATTATATTAATCATTCTCCTTTTCTTAAATGTAAATAAATAATCCACGCTCTAGGATGCCCGAGAATAAGAGAAAGGTATTCGTGTTTCCAACATTCTACAAATGTATATAGTTTTGTTATTAAAAACCTTTACAAGTGTACTAAGTCGGGAGTTCTATTTTTAATAAAAAAATTCCGGTGATTGTAATATCATCGATGGTCCCTTGGAAATTTCTCCTATTTATAAATGACTCGGTTTCTTCCTTGATAAAATAAATGAAGGGTGGTCTTTATACTTATTTATATAATTTATTTTTACTATTTTAATACTTGTATTTTGGTTTAAGATATACGAATATTATCTATTATATAAATGGATGAATATATATATATATATATATATATATATATATGAAAATCTTTACTACAAGTCTCATATCATCATATATAAAGTGATGAGTGCTCTGCTCATATCCTTATCAAAATAATTGATGAGCGCAAAACATGATTGATAAGCGAGCATAAACTCATATAATAAAGCATTCAGTCTTATTACTTCAAACAGTGATTGTTGTGAGTTGGTAGCCCGAATGGACCTGTGTACGTTTATTGTGATTGGTGGCATAGCCCGGATCTGGATGATTATCCGCTAGAGCCACATCTGCTGGTTGTGAGTCTTACCCCGCGAATGGTAGTCGTTCGAGTAAACGTTGTTATATACAATAGTTATAATATAAGCAAATGATCTATATTTAATATCATCAATATTTCTAGGTACATACAATGTACAACATTTTATTTTAATTTTGTTAATCTATGTTTTCACCATTTATCTTGTGCCGACTTTTTAAGAAATTCGATAATTTTTGCAATTTTAAACAATATATTAATATGCAAATTATCTTCATTAGAGATTAGGATATACATATTTGTACTAACAAACTAGAAAAAAATGGAACTATCCCGTTTCAACCAAACATAGATGTAGTACAAGGAAGTTACTTTTCCTACTCACCTCCAAGCCTGACTATGACTCCATAACGGAAAATTGAGCTCCACTCCTTCATTAATCTACCATTGTATAGTTGGGGAACTATTTGCCTAACACATGTGTTCTCACACAATAAATATTCCTTATTTCCTCAACGTACTAAGTAGTTTCCAACCTCTCACATATGTTGTATATATCCTTTTTATGCCTAGGACTTTTCATTGAATTCATTTCCCTCCTTGGAAATCCGCATCTTTAGAAATACCTTATTTTTAAGGGTTGCCAATGACAAAAACTTCTAATACTTTTCAAATCAATCTCTGAGTTAGCTCCATCATGTTCCCCACTCATGGATTTATAATCATCTCTTTCTAACCTGGTTGTTTCATCTATTTCCTGCATTTATAAAATTTAAATTTTTTGTTTCTTACATTTGTCCATCAAATGAAGAAAGTTGGAAAGTCCAAATCTTTCACAATACTTTAAAAAAATAATAGTCAAATGTCTTGATAAATTCAAATACGAATTTCCTTAATGGAAATTATTAAATAACATGCTTGATATTTGGGGATGTCACATACAACAGTTGGTTTTGTTCATGAGTAGTGCAGATAATTCTGCTGTGTTGCTGCTTGAAATGACTAGTTGATGTTTTTTTTATTTTTGCAGGGGCGATTTAAGTGGTCCAGGGTTTGTTGTAGAGAGTGTGTTGGAAGAAGATAGGGTAGTTGAGAACCCCCCAATGCAATACTTCATAATGATAGCAGATAGTCCTTCCTCCTTGCATCAATACTACTCCCATGGCATACCCACTTGCATCCATCTCCACTTCAAAACAATTCTGCAAGTTTGGTAGTGAAAGCACTAGTGCTTTACTGATCTTTTGTTTCATCTAATCAAAGGCCTTCTGCTAATTCTCCACCCACTGGAAACTCTTACCACTGGTTGTTATGGTGTGGAGTGGTGCAACTACCGTTGAAAATTAAGTTATGAACTTCCGCAAGTATTATGTCACCCAAACAAAGCTTTTAACTTCAATGAAATTTGTAGGAATTGGCCATTTCATGATGTCTTCCATCTTTGTGAGATCTATCTTGAGCTCTCTTCTACCGATCACATACCCAAAATACACTAAAAACTGCTAATTGAATTCACATTTCTCAATATTTTCTAGTAGCTAGTGTTTTTTTAGAGTCTCTAACACCTGCATAAGATGTTACATATGCTCCTCCTAGGTAGCACTATAAACCAATATATCATCCAAATAGACAATAGAAAATGAATCTAGCTAAGGGCATAAACCATCATTCATTACTCTCATAAATGTAGTCAGTGCATTGCATAAACCAAATGGAATAACCAACCACTCATACAAACATTGCCTTGTCTTGAGCGTAGTCTTCCAGGTATATTCTTCCTTGACTCATACCTGGTGGTATCTTGATTTCAAATCCAACTTAGTGAAGTACTTTTCATGTTGTAGTTGATATAATATATCATTGATCCTTGGTAGGGGGTATCGATTCTTCATTATAATATTGTTCAATGCCCTATAATCGATACAAATTCTATAAGTCCCATCCTTCTTTGAAAAATTATGATGGGTGACCCACAAGGTGAGGTACTTGGTCGAATTGCACCCTACTCCAACAACGGTTGCAATTTCTTCTTCAATTCATTCGCTTCCATAATGTACTATCTATACAACCCAATATTCAAGAATGGGGAGTACATAAACAACTATAATCCGTTCTCCACTCCCCTCTTGGGTGGTATCCTTTTAGTCTCTTGGAACACTCCTCTGTATTTATGTAGAAACTCCTCCAAATGTTGTTTCTTCTCTTTAGTACACCCCTCCAAGGATTCCTTCACTTTTATTGACTCATCATCATACTGATTTTCTCTTAAGAAAAGTAAAACATATTTCTTACTAGAACTAATCAACTTCTTGGATCGATTTGCGCTTACCAACGATATCTTTGACTTGCATTTATGCACATTAATGATGTAGGACTTCCCATCCTTGATCATTTGGTATTAGATTGATCTTTTCATAAATATTGTATCCCTCATATATATGTAATGGCTTACAAACACTACTCCACATAAATCAAGGGGTACTACATCTAGTTCCACTTCATCAATAAAATCAACACTTATAACAAATTTAATCTTACATTTTTTTGTTACCTTTATCTCTACATCCTTGTTTACCCAACCCAATGGATAGGTGATAGGATGATTTTGAACCTCCAATCTAAGCTTGTTGACCAGATACACTACTATGATATTATTCTATGAACCAAAGTCAAATAGAGCATCTATGTTAGTCTTGACTTGAGTCTTGATGTGGAAGAGCTTAGTCATGTTCTTCTCTTCCCAGTGATGACTGATATTTAGATTCACCTCCTTATGGACTTGTGTGTAGACAATGTTGTCATCAACATTCAAGCTAATTTCAACCTGATTTTTTGAATATTTTTCTATATGGTTCTTTTTCTTTTTGTCATTCTTATAGTTCTTAGTTTTCATCTTTGGATGTTGTTTCCAATATTTTTCCTTGGTGTGACCATAAATGTTGCAATGATTGCAATGGTTGCTAGGATATTTACTTTGTTGTGCAGTGACTATTATATTCTTATATTTTCCCCCTTTCCACTTCTTCTTCCCCTCCTTAAAAACATCTTGGGGCTCTTTTTGCTTCAAACCACTTAGCTATCGCTTCTTTTGACCTATGTTTTCCAGGTACTGCACTTGTACACTTACCTCATCCACCATCCTTATCTTGAAGAGAATCACATGCTTTCATAGATGACTTGGTAAACCCCCTAGATACTTTAGGAGTACATATGGGTTCTTGGGAGAGATACCCAAAATGATTGTCATTTTTTTAACTCAGTGGTGTACTCCTATACACTCTACCCCTGCCTCTATCTAAAGTAGTTCAACTAGATCCATTGGTCCTCTACATACCCAATTGGGTAAAATTGGGACTTAATGAGGGTTTTGAAGTCCTCCCACCTAGTTATTGGAGGATCACCCTCCAGCCAAGTGTTTTCATATGGATTTCCCACCAAGTTAAAGAACGACCCTCTAACTTAAATATAGAAGATGAAATATCATGCTCTTCATCTATATGGTGAATGGTAAAATAAACTTCTAGTTGTTGCAACCAATGATTTAGTTTTAATGCATTGATATGAACTTTATATGGATTTATGTCCACTTTCACTTCCATCTTGAATAGATATTATGAAGGGTTCACGACACTCTAACTCTACTGCTCTTTTTCGGATTCTTTTCGTGACTCTTTTTCTTCCTGATCCTCTGATTTCCCCTTTGATCTTATCTCTGAGTTAGAGCCTCCATCATATCCAAATGGTTTGATATTTATTTCTAGAGCTTCCATGAGGATGTTCATATTGCGACTGATGTCGAAAACTTGTGCTTCAAACCGCTCAAATATCTCTTCTACTAGATCTCGATAGTTAGTATGAACATACTCTTTTTCCAGGGCTAAGGATTCTATGACTTCTTCTTAAGTTGATTCTTGGATCCTACAACTTCTTGCAAATACCCAAAATAAAAACCTTATCTAATAACAATATGATCTGCAAACTGTCGTGGATATTCCACTAGAACATTTCTTCACAAAAAATCTAACAAAATATTGAAATCTTTACTATTAAGTTTAATCTCCTTTAGATATCCAAAATATTTAGTTACTGATAAAATAGATAAAACATAGAAAAAATAGAGAACAACAAAACATATTCACATCTTCCACAAATAAGCACAAGATATGACCTGGGAAACCCAATACGGGAGAAACCCCAGCTGGAAGGTCAGGTTGCTTTGCTATCTTTTCTCTAATAAAGAAATGGTGCAAGTACAAAGAAAGGGGCACTCTCTATGGAGTTTCCTTTGACTTGTGGCTTGTATGGCTACTAAAAAATCTCTCCTCCTCTATTATGCTCATATAATACCACTCTCAGATGTTTTTCTCAACTATGGAACAATATACAATGAAAAATAATGGAAACCCTTCTCCTCTTAGTTCCATGGTATTTAACATAGCTTGATATTCATCTAGGGATAGGTTTTTTACTTCCTCAACTCTCAATTTTGATAAGGTTTTAGAACTTCTAGAAATTTCTTAGAAAATCCACCACATGGATAGCCCCACATGTATAAGTAATGGAGGTTGATGTGGCATCCACTCGCACCCTGGTGATCAATATGGTAGGTCAACTTGCGAGAGGCATAAATTTCTCATACGAACTCTGATTGACAAACGGTCTATGTTGTTGGAAAGGTATCGACCTGTAGAATTTAGAATATTCCTACATAGTAAGGCTTGGAAAATAGGGGTCGCTTGATTCCTCAAAATGGATCTGGAAGATTTCTGACTATTTTTTTTGGACCAAAATTTCCAAATTTGGACTAGCCTCTGAAATGACCCTGCAAGTTGATTCCTTCAACTTTTCCACCTATAAAGTAGTGACATAGATAAAAAATAATAAAATGATCCAATCTAGATCACTATGTAATAAAATGTAAGAGACTGTTCTGAATATAATAAAAATCTTTGATGGTTATGTCACCTCTTGTGTATGTCTGTCTATATGGCTATGTGTTCTTCTATATGATGTTATAGCATGTCTTTCTCTATGTAAGGATGTATCGGTAACTATCTCATACTTCCTCTCAGACTACAAAAAGTGATTTTGGGTTTACCATGAACCATCAATAATCAATTTATGGGGGTATACTTACTTTATCATGCCTTACATACATAATTTATCTCAAGTACATACAAAACAATTTACATGTACATGTTCATCTTATGCTAATCTCGTTGTTTTAAACATAGGACCATGGCCATATTCTTTTTCATCAACAAAACAATATTATCAAGGAGGATCTTCAAACTTCTTAGGAATTTCATTTCACTTTAGAGACTTTTGTATTTCATTTACTTACACAAATTATTATTTTCACTACTGATGTTACCTTTATTCTTCTTTTCTCATGTTCTTCTTCTTTCATCTTGTCAAATTATGCTTCTTTATGCACTTTATTAGGGATCAATCTTTTTCTTCTTTTGTCTTCTTCTTTTATATATTTTTTAATGATTTTTTCTTCTTCTTCTTTCTCTTCTATCAACATCTTCTATATTTTGTCATCTTTTTTAATGAACACCTACAATATTCTTCATACACCTACAATTACATACATAAAATATATTTCTTGTTGAAGGAACATCTTTATTCTATAAAAAAAACCTATAACCTTGACTTGGCAAGCTTAATTGACACATCATCAGTATCATGATTGACACATCTCAAATATTGAATTGATTTTATCAATAATGACTTTTACTCACATAAATTCAACTTTGACTCGACATTATATTAATAAACACTTATTCAACAACTTACCATGAATTTAAACATTGAGTGTCTAGTACCACCTAATATGCAACTCAGAATACTCCTTTTCCAATGAGGAAATAAGACCAATGATTATTTTTTCCAATTTTCCAATGAGGAAACCATTAACACCATTTCCCATGCCTTAGCTAAATTATTATAACAAAAATCCATGTAGCATTTTGGATTTTGTGTTTTTAAATATTGCATGACTAGCCGTTATCATTCTCTCATCCTTTGCTAAAAAGGGAGTCGCCAAAAAACCATTGTCACTAGACACCATTAATTGTAAATGGAGCAAAAAATTAATCCCATACTTTCCATTACCTTAATTACCTATCTAATTTGGTATGGTCAAAGACTAACTTTTAACATGTATGGTGAATTAAATAACATGCAACTTTTCAGTATAATGTCAAAATCCAACAGTAAAAAAAAAATAGGTATATTTGCATGCAATAATGTTATGCCGTCCCTATCGAGTTGGCATATGGTTTTATCAATTTTTTTTTTTACATCATGCACGTTCTCCTTGGTATTTTTTCCACATTCTTTCGAAGTGATTGTTACACCTCTCTTTACAATAGCTAGAGGGATGCATTATTGTCTTCCTAGCCATGTGCTTCATCACTCATCATTATATTTCAAGTGTAATCCTCTTCTCAAAGATTGATATCTAAGTTTCCAAAATTTTCATGATACCCCACACATACTTGTTGTGTTAGTGTTCTACAATACATTAACTCTTAATAATAATGGTTCCTCTTTTTCAATGGGAGTCCCTATCATGGTATTTCTCGCGTGGAAAAGATTAAGTGAAGAATGAGAAAGATGCCCTACATACCTTTCAACTTCTTCCAACACTCTCATGTGCCTCGTCACTCTCACCATGTATGCTTCTTGTTGCATTCTTGCAAACATCATCATTATTTGTGTGCTTCCCCTCTAACCATCATATATTTTTCACATCCATATATACAAATTATGTGTTGACCATCTTATTATTCCATGCTTCTTCACATGCATTTCTATCTATCACACATATCTTCTATTGTGTCTCTTAACTCTACTTTATTGTTTTCTTGTGAAGGGTTGTCTCATGTTGTATTTTTATTATACAAAATATTATTTTAGATGTTCATACATCAACTTCCCTTTGCAACTAAAACATTTAATCATATTTCTCTTCTAATTTTCGAGCACATAATTTTAAAAACCAAAATACCATCCTTGTTCAAAATATTATTTTTTTACTAAAATTCTTTGTACTCACAGCTCCATGTTTGACTAGGTTATTTAATATTTTCTTAATTTCGTCTAGCTTCTTTTTCAACATCTTCATACTTGAATTCTAACCTACCTTTGTGCCTTCTACTTCCATTGTCCTTGTCTATGGAAATATGCCCTCTTCTTCAAATGCATCATCTTTGTTTATGTCAAATCCTCTTCCTTGTACTTGTAAATACATCCCTTGAGTTACATATATATTTTTAGATACATACATATTGAATCTATATTTGAGATAAGAAGATGAAAGGTAGGAAATTGAATAAGTTTTCCAAATATAATTTTTTCATTTTTTGAAATTTTCAAAACCATTAATTTTAATATTTTTTAATGTTGACATTTTATTCTTTTAAGTGTTGGAGCAGAATTTGAGTACTTAAAATACATATAATACTATATTTGGGGATGAAATTCAACATTTGAACTGACACTTAATTGAAAAACCCTTTTAACATTGAAATTCAATAAAAAAATGTGAAATAAGTGCTTTAAAAAAAAATGGTCCCCAGGAGTTGTCGCTTAAGTGATGTGTATCCTCTAATGTATCTTAAAATATGTTATTCACATCTCCTAAGAGACATCACATTTATTCAATTTTATTTGTGTATATAAAAAAAAATCATTGAACTAACACGGCATAAGCGATGTTTTGTGATTTTTTTTAATTCTTAATGACAATTATTCTATACTTCTAATGTGCCTATTAATAAAGTATTTTTTATGGCATTGAAAATATGGTCATGCAAAATAAAATGAACCATTTTTTTAAAGATTTGGAAGAGATGAATTTTTACAGAAGATAAAGTTTGCTACCCATAATCAAGTTTCTAGAGGTAATTGTTTCTACCCATAAGTGTCAAACAAAGAAGAGAATCAAGTTGATCATCTAGTCATTAGCTCACATCATATGCTTCATCTTGATGATGATGATTATATTGATGATGACTTAGTGATAGACATCCTAGATGTTGTTATGGACAATCCTTTCAATGATTTTGAAGGCTTGGATACAACTTATGATCTTGATGACTCAAATATTAAATCGAATAGAGTTCATGATCAATCTAATATGGATATGTAATAAATATTGTTTAATTAAGTGACGCGATAATTCAAATTGAATACTCTTGTTATTTTCCCTTCATAATTTTATATCCTTATCGATTCATATCTTAATGGTGAATTGGTTCTCACACCTTGAACATTAACCATTATGACCATAAACATAGGATGATCCTTGACACAATTGTCTCCTAACACACTTTAAACCCGAACACACTATAAACCATATCAATTTTGATTGTTAACACACTAACCACTAATACACCTTAATCCCTAACCACTATGACTCCTAACCCTTATCATCCCTAACACAATCATTCACCATAAAATTTGACCCCATGAACACTAAAACCATAACCACTATGAACCACAATCCCTATGAGCCATGACATAATATTCCCTTAACACATTTTTACCACAAATAAATTAGTACGTCAATACGTTGTAACCCTTGTGCACTATTCCCTGAAACACATGATGACACATGAAATGTTACTAGGTTGCTTTCCTTGATATAAGTATTTATTGCCATGGTAAGTTTAATTTTAAAACATAAAAAATAACAGGTATAGGGAACATTCACATTTGATTATTTTGACCTTGACCTACCTTAGAAACCTTCACATTCCTTAACTATGAACCACTATGGAGGCATTATGACCCTAGACATAGTATGACCCCTAACACAATTGTCTCACAAGGAACACACTAACCCTCTAACCACTATGATCCTAAATGCATTAACCATTAAATTACCCATTACACATGTTGAACCATAACCACTATTACTTGTATCCATTATGATAACTATCATAATCTTAACAATTGTAATTGGAAAACATATCTATCACAATAGTTCCTTGTTGATGTTGAATACATTAAATTGTCAAGATATGTTGAAAATACATTTTGAAACTTGGGAGCCATCATTGATTAAGGATAAGTGTATCTGGGAAAATAACACGAGGAAAAGTGGTTTTCCTAAGTTATCTAAGGGAGAATGGAGAGAAAGTGGGTATGATCAAGGGATACATGGACTATGATAGTGCATATTGGTAAGGATTAGCCTTTTAGGCTAGGTGTGCAAATAAATGGTGATAATACTATGGATATGTAATTTGGTTGATATGGGTCCAAAATATGGAGTGTTCCCTTAGTTTATTTTTTACATTTATCTTGGTGAAATAAATATTAGCCTCTCATTTGCAATGGTGTTAATATACATGATGGAAAACATAGTTGGAATAATGAGCTTTGCTAGGGTTTAGTGTGAGGCAGGGAAAATCTAGGGTTTATTGAGTATTTTGTATCATTGATCTAGCTCGAGATGCAATCTCTACATAACAGATGATCTGGTCATGGCCATGAGTTTTTCTTTGGAGGGGGAACAAACCCCCTCATACTGTAATGTGGTAATGAATGGATTGGCAATGCTACCAAGGGATTTAGTGGATCGCATCCTTCTTTTGGGAAGTTTTCGCTAGTACAAAAAAATGTCACTCAAGAAGATTCCAATAAAGTAAAAGATATGAAAAAATGAACTAGATCCATCATATACAAAGGTGGCTCAAGCCTGGGAGCCAAGGAAATTCCTTTCCCAGGCTCTGTTGCACCAAGGTATGTGATTAATTCAGATTGGGTGGAGGAACACACACAATATATGAAAGATCATGCACTTATTGGTAATTTTATGGAATTATTTCCTTCAAATAGGGATCTAGTAAAATGGATTAAATATTGGTGGAACCCCAAATGTCATTTTGACCTTCAGTTGGGATCCAATGGTTTTTTGACCACGAACTTTCACAATATCAAAGATCAAGACTGAGTATTTGAAAATGGGTCATATTTATTTGACTCAGATGGGTTATACCTAAGGTTCTAGACCAATATTTCCATCCCAAAACAAGAAGATTTCAACCATTCCCCTATCTGGATCAAACTATATTCATATCCTTAGGAATTTTGGATCGAAGTAATATTGGAGGACATAAAAAACACACTAGGAATATATTTCAAAGTCGTAGAGGACACTAGACAGGGGTGGTATACCTCTTAAACCTGAATCTATGTCTAAACGAATATATCCAAACCCCCTTTGAGCTCAATTTGTCTACAATATCATGACAAGGACTAGATCCAGATGATTGACTATGAGTACATCCCTTTCTGATGTTAAAAATGCCATGAGCACGACCATCTATTTAGGGAACGTTTTCATAATGGTCCATCCAAGATAGAAAGAACGATAGTTGAGAAATATAAGGATGGATTCACCCAGGTGCAGGGGAAAAGAAATCAAGGCCCCAAGAAACCAGTTCACTCTCAATCTAATGCTCCATCCACTAGAAACTCATTTGATATTTTGAATCAATCCCCATTGGATCAAGAGATGTAAGGAGTTAGTCAAAATCCCCTAGTGTGCCATTAGTAGTGGAGGTTATCCTGATTCAGGATCCCATCATTGAGTAAATTGTTCATGCCTCTAGTATTATCCCTAGGTTGGAGGATAAAAGAAAAAAATATGGAAGTGACATGGATATAGAATTAGATGAGAAGGAATTGATATGGGTTGACTTGGTAAGTACAGAAGAATCCTACCACAAAAAGGAGCTTCTCTCTCTCCCTCATGAGTAACTACGAATAGTATACAAGGTTTATCTCGAATCTACTACAGGTGCAACTTCGAGATCTGGAATGGGTTTTGGAATCCAAAAGGAATATCTCAAGGATTCATGAAAGCAGTCAAGAGAGGAAAAAAGATGTAGTGGAAAATAAACACATCATCTAATTTGGGATGTGGACAATTTTATGGTGAGCTCAGGTTAGATCCAACTAATTACTCAGAGTTTCCATCCCATGCCTTCTCAACCTTCCTCATGAAGATTATCTCTTCGAAAATTAGGGTCCTAAATTGAAGGACCAAGCAAAGGATCCTTCAAAACGATATTATGGTAGAAAATCTAGATGTATTATTCCTTCAAGAGACCAAATGTTCAGGAAATGAGTTTGAGTCCATCTTGGACAGGTGTTGGAGACAATGTCATTTCATCACTATTGATTCTCTAGGTGTAGCGAGAGGCCTAACCATCCTCTAAAACAAAACAATAGTCATCCTTGAGAACATTTTTACTTCCAAATTGACCATATCAACTAAATATAGAGAAATTGACTCTAACAAGGAGAGGTTCCTTACCAATGTTTATGGGCTGCACCTACCTACTAATAACATCCTCTTTCTAGAAAATTTGGAAGGACTCAGTGCAATCATCCAAGAAAAACAATGGATCATGTGGGGTGACTTCAATACCATTCTCTCCCATGAATAAAAGCAAGGATGTATTTGTCATTTGGTTGGGAATAAAAAAGGTTTTAACCACCTTATTGATAATCTCTATCTGGTGGACCTAGAAAACATCAATGGAGACTTCATCTAGACCAATAGGCGATCGAGATCCTAGCAGATCACTTGCCACTTAGATTGTTTCCTAATATCATAACCCATGATGCTAGATTACCTACTTATGGAATCTAGTATTCTTTCCATGGATGGCTCTGATCATTGGCCAATCCAACTATGGTTGGATGTTGTAAGACCCCCACACCACAAACCATTTTTATTTGAGAAATTATGGATGAATCACCCTCATTCTCAGGAAAACATTCAAAATTGGTGGGAGGCAACAACGATTCTGTATGGAACTATGATGTATCGATTCCAGCTAAAACTAAAAAACTTAAAACACCATCTCAAAGAATGGAATAAAGTTGTATTTGGGAATAAATTTTAGGCACACAAAGGGATATGGAATAGAGGATTAAGGAAATACAATGGGAAATCATTGCACAAGGATGATCAATTAAATTGAAAGAGGAGGAAAAACAGACTAGAATACTGATATGCTCAAGATGAAACCCTATGGAGAAAAAAATATAGAGTTCACTAGCTCAAAGAGGGTGAGAAAAATTATAAATTCTTCCATTAGTCCATGATTAAGAGAAGGAATATTAATCGTATCACTAATATTGAATATGATCTAGGGTAACCAATCATGGATCATCCTAGAATAGAGCAGGATTATTCACCTACTACTAGGATCTATTGATAGAACCTTGTACAAATAGATCCTATGTTATTGCAAAAATAACATATCACATCCCCTCTTTGATATCAATGTTAAGCCCTAAATAGTGGCTCATTACCCATTAATTGGGGCATATTACATTAGTAATGTTATTTTATTTATGCCATATTGAGTCCATTAGAAGTAATTGTTCCTCCTAGTCTCCTATATATACCAAGGAGACATTTTCATTTGGAATCATCTTGTAATTGGACATTTATGTGGGGATAAGGAGGTTTCCCCCTTGAAGAGGCTTATTATCTGCATTTCTCTCTTTTTCAAGGCGTTGAGTACTTATTCTAAGTTTTTTCTATGCTATATTGATATTTGGTTCTTAACATATGGTATCCGAGCTCAAGGTCTTGGGGTTTCATTGCTACATCTAAGACACCTTGGAATTTTAGCTATAAATTGTTTTATACAAAGTTTCAGAAGGAATGTCTTGGAGGATATTTAGTAGATGGATCAAGGTACATTGGGTTAAAATTTAAGCTCCTGAGGCCTTACACTTTCGGAGATACATCCTATGTAATATAGGGTTCTGGAATCATCCTGAATTGAGCCATTGTGGAATTTTTGCTATAAAACTATTTATGTAACATTTCAGACCCTGAAATCTAGAGGCTATTCACAGAAATTAGTAAGGTATCTATGGTAAAAATTTCAAATTCTCGGTCATCTTACATTTGTAGATAGACCCTGTGGAAGATAGGGTATATGACTAGTCCTATTGACTAGTCTCAAGCAGGTGTTCCAGGTAAAACAATCATAACTTCTTCCTAGAGTATCACTATTAAGTGTGACCAGTTTCATTGGATAGTGGATAGTCTGCAGTATTTCTGGTACAAGTTTTATAATTTTATATCAATTATTTTGTGCGGGGCACACTATACAAGTGAGATCTCCTAGAAAGGACAAAAATCAACAAGTTGTGGGGAAGTTACCATAAATTCCACTTGGCACATCCAATTTTGATCAGACCTATGGCATTGCACAGAATAAATATCAGAGAACTACAAAAAATAAATTTTCATACCCTAAAGGGTCGAAACTTTGGAGATACAATAGAAGAAAGATTGTCTAGTAGAACCACCTCAAAATCAAGGTTCAAAAGTGATACTTAGTGAACATTCCACCAAAAAAGGAAACTCTACACCAAATAAGCCTCCAGACAGTCCTACTTGGACTCTTGTTGAAGGTGAAGAAATGCATAGGGACATAAATGAATTACAAAAGAAGATAGTGACAAAAGATGAACTCGAGGCAATAATGGATACTAAGATGGATGGTTTAAAAAGGGAGATCATGGAAGGAATGAAAAAATTCCTAATAGAGAGGACACCTGAAAGTGAAAATGTGTCCCATGAAATTTATGATGAGGACACAAGGAAGATGAATCAAGAATGAAGAAACTCCAACTTTGGGTTAAAGACCAACCACGTTCCTAAGATCGATATGAGAAAGTTTGATGGCAAGGACCCAATCACATGGATACTTCAGATGGAGCAATTATTTGATCTGCATAATGTGCCACATACACAAAAGGTACAAATTGCTTCTTTATATTTAGAACCCAATCAATTTGTATGGTATTGATGGCTTTGTTTTTGCAAATCACTTGTCACTTGGACAATTTTCACGGAAGAAATGATAGCACACTATGAGGATATAAGGAGCAACACCTTCTTTAGCCAATTGATAAATCTAAAGAAAAAGGGTTCAGTTACAGAGCACATTGAGAACTTCCAAAGATTGAATATAAAGGTAATAGATATTCCAGATGAGCACTTGATTGATGTATTCATAGGAACTTTAAAGGATAACATTCAACATGAGGTTTGGCTTTGGGAACCCAAATGATTGGAGAATGCATTCAGGGTGGCAAGAAATGTTGAAAGTAAAAATATGGCTATGGCTACTAGAAGGACCAATCTTAACATCTATAGAGAGAATAATGCTCCTTCTAAAACACCTCAACCTACAAGTTTGACACCTCAACAATTGGAGGAAAGAAAAGAAAAAGGTTTATTCTTTAATTGTCACAACAAGTACATTAAGGGACAAAAGTATGGTGAGAAGAAATTATTCTACATATATTGTGGAGAGGAAGAAGAACAAGAACAAGAACAAGAATCATCTCAATATGAAAATGTAGAAGCAATTTCGTCTGAAGAGTTGACTCCCGCGATATCATGTAATGCATTGGCTGGAATTAGCACTCCTCAAACCCTCAAGATCGAAGGACATATCAAAAAGAAAAAGGTAATAGTCCTAATTGATTCTGGTAGTACTTATAATTTCAATCACTATAAATTAGCCAAAGCTCTCAATTGATTTTTATATCCAACGCCAAAGTTTCAAGCAATGATTGCAGATGGAGGAACTATCAATTACTCAGGAAAATGCAATAGGATCAATCTTACTATGGGGGAATATGTAATGAATAGTCCAATGATTTCTATACCCATGGGTGGTGCTGATGTTGTACTAGGAATCCAATGGTTACAATCATTAGGAACAGTGGATTTTAATTTTCAAGAACTTTTCATGAAAT
>ML780033.1:1645488-1689672 GCA_009831015.1 Picea engelmannii | reverse complement strand
AGCAGGATTCCAGTGCATCAGATACATTTACATGGAAAAATGATTCACTATGGTACAAAGATTGCTTATATTTATGTAAGAACTCCCAACTCAAACGAAAGGTACTATTGGAATTGCACACCTCTCCAGTAGGAGGGCACTCGAGATTTTTGAAAACCTACCATAGGGTCAAGAAGGATTTTTTTTGGGATGGCCTTAAAACTGATGTTCAAAGGTTTGTGGTAGACTGTTTCATTTGCCAACAAAATAAGGTGGAAATAATTAAGACCCCAGGTATTTTACAACCATTATCCATCCCAAGTCACTGCTGGGAGGAGTTTTCCATGGATTTCATCACAGAGCTATCGAAGTCTGAAGGAAAGAGTGTCATCATGGTGATTGTTGATAGACTGACCAAGTACGCACGCTTTTGTGCACTCTCTCATCTCTTCAAAGCCACTGCAGTTGCCACCGCATTCATGGAGACATTTCAAAAGCTACATGGCAGCCCAAAGATTATTATAAGTGACAGAGATCCCATCTTCACTGGACATTTTTGGACAAAATTATTTTCTTATTTGGGTACTCAATTGACTAATATCTCATCCTATCATCCTCAATCTAATGGACAAACTGAGATATTGAACAAATGTCTGGAAGCCTACCTTCGTTGCTTTAGCTATGATAAACAAACACAATGGTTCAAATGGTTACCCTTGGCAGAATGGTGGTATAACACTTCCTTTCATACTGCAACAAAAATGACACCATTTATGGCACTCTATGGATACCATCCTCCTTCCATCACTTCTTATCTAAAAGATAAATCTAAGGTTCAAGCAGTGGAATATCACATTGAACATCAACAACAAGTTCTCCAAATACTAAAGGACAACCTGATCATGGCACATAATCACATGAAACAACAAGCAGATCAACATCGTAGTGAAAGAAGATTTGAAGTAGGGGATTGGGTTTTTTTAAGACTACAACCATACAAACATATGCCCCTCAAGCAAGCCAAGAAGGATAATAAATTATTACCAATTTACTATGGCCCTTACAAGGTGTTGCAAAAGATTGGTACTATGGCATACAAATTGGAGTTGCCTGCATCTTCACGAGTACACCCAGTTTTCCATGTTTCATGCTTAAAGAAGGTTATAGATGACAATATCCTAGTTCAAACTATATTTCCATAACTTGACGAGAAAGGAAAAATCATATTGGATCCTGAAGCCATCACTAACACAAGAATTCTCCAGCTGAGGAATAGATCCATTTCAGAGTATCTCATAAAATGGAGGAAACTATCAGCTAGAGATTCCATTTGGGAAGATGAGTCTTTTATACAAAAGAATCTAGAGTTACTCAAGCATTGCGAATAACATTTGTCTCAAGGGGAGGGGCATGTTAATCCCTAAATAGTGGCTCATTGCCCCTTAATTGGGGCATATTACATTAGCAATGTTATTTTATTTATGTCGGCTTGAGTTGATTATTTGTAATTGTACCTCCTAGTCTCCTATATATACCAAGGAGACATTTTATTTTGGAATCATCTTGTAATTGGACATTTATGTGGGAATAAGTAGGTTTATTCTTTAATTGTGACAACAAGTACATTAAGGGACATAATTGTGGTGAGAAGAAATTATTCTACATAGATTGTGGAGAGGAAGAAGAAGAAGAAGAAGAAGAAGAACCATCTCAAGATGAAAATGTAGAAGCAATTTCGTCTGAAGAGTTGACTCCCACGATATCAAGTAATGAATTGGATGAAATTAACACTCCTCAAACCCTCAATATCGAAGGATATATCAGAAATAAAAAGGTAATAGTCCTAATTGATTCTGGTAGTACTCATAATTTCATTCACTATAAATTAGCGAAAGCTCTCAATTGATTTGTATATCCAACACCAAAGTTTCAAGCAATGATTGCAGATGGAGGAACTATCAATTGCTCAAGAAAATGCAATAAGATCAATGTTACTATGGGGGAATATGTAATGAATAGTCCAATTATTGTTATACCCATGGGTGGTGTTGATGTTGTACTAGGAATCCAATGGTTACAATCATTAGGAACAATGGCTTTTAATTTTCAAGAACTTTTCATGAAATTGTCATTTGAAGGAAAATAAATTGAGTTAAAAGGTATCACAGGCAAACCTAGTAAGGTGATAAGCTCTAATGGAATGACAAAATTATTGAAAATGGGGCATCAAGGTGTTATTGCACAACTATCCTCACTAGATGTTCAAACATCTAAGCCATCTATTCCTCTAGATCTCCAAGGGATCATTGATAAGCATTCCAAAGTATTTGAAGATATTCCCAAAGGTCTTCCACCCACTCAAAATCATGATCATGATATTCACCTAATTCCTAGGAGTGTTCCTCCTAACATCAGGCCATACATATACCCTTATGCCTAGAAGAGTGAAATTGAGTGCATGGGTGAATAAATGTTAGAGGATGACATTATTAGATCTAGCCAAAGTTCTTAATATGCACCAGTGGTAATGGTATTCAAGAAAGATGGCTCATGGCATATGTGTCCATATTATAGAGATCTCAACAAGATAACTATGAAAGATAAGTTTCCCATTCCCGTCATTGATGAATTGTTAGATAAACTACATGGAGCAATCTATTTCACAAATTTGGATCTTCGTTTAGGGTATCCTCAGATTAGAATGAAGGAAGAAGATATCCCAAAAACAACATTCTAAACTCATGAAGGCCATTATGAATTTTTGGTCATGCCTTTTGGCCTTACAAATGCACCTTCCACATTCCAAGGGTTGATGAATTCCATTTTCAAGCCCTTCCTTCGAAAATTTGTGTTATTGTTTTTTGATGATATACTAAGCTATAGCAAGTCTTGGGAGGATCATGTAAGACATGTTCACAAGGTGCTACAAGTACTAAAGCAGAAACAACTATATGCAAACCATCCAAATGTTTCTTTGGAGTGAAGGAGGTAGAGTATTTGGGTCATATTGTATCTCATGAAGGTGTCAAGGTAGACCCTAACAAGATTAAGGCCATGATAGACTGGTCGATTCCCAGAACATTGAATAATATTAGAGTATTTTTTGGGTTTGATAAGTTACTACCGCAAGTTTGTTTGGCACTATGGAAGAATATAAGAACCTTTAACAACACTAACTAAGAAGGATGCATTTTCATGGACTCCAGAGGTAACTAAATCTTTTGAACAACTTAAAGAGGTGATGTGCAAAGTTCCTGTCTTGACCACTCCAGACTTCACAAAAACCTTTATTGTGGAATGCGATGTCTTAGGAAATGGAATTCGTGTTGTCCTAATGAAAGAAGGAAGGCCCCTGACTTTTGAAATTCGACAAATCAAGGGAAAGGACTTACAAAAACCCATTTATGAGAAGGAAATGATGGAAATTCTACATGCATTGAAGAAATGGTGTCCTTACCTAATAGGTAGACACTTCAAGGTCAAAATATATCATGATAGTCTTAAATACTTCTTGGAACAAAGACTAGCTTCAGAAGAAAAACAAAAATGGGTTACCAAGATATTGGGTTATGATTTTGAAATCGTCTATAAAAAATGGAAGCAAAATGTTGTGGTAGATGGACTCTCAAGAAATGATGAATATGTTGAGGCCTTTCTTTGTGCTATCTCGATCATCCAACCCGATTGGATAATAGAAGAAAGGGATGAATGGAAGAATGACAAAAAAGTGTGGAATCTCATTCAAAGGTTGCAACAGGATTCCAGTGCATCAAATACATTTACATGGAAAAATGATTCACTGTAGTACAAAGATCACTTATATTTACATAAGAAATCCCAACTCAAACAAAAGATACTATTGGAATTTCACATCTCTCCAGTAGGAGGGCACTCGGGGTTTTTGAAAACCTACCATAGGGTCAAGAAGGATTTTTTTGGGGATGACCTTAAAACTGATGTTCAAAGGTTTGTGGTAGAATGTTTGGTTTGCCAACAAAATAAGGTGGAAACAATTAAGACCCCATGTCTTTTACAACCATTAGCCATCCCAAGTCAGTGCTGGGAGGAGGTTTCCATGGATTTCATCACAAGGTTACCGAAGTCTAAAGGAAAGAGTGTCATCATGGTGATTATTGATAGACTGACCAAGTACACACACTTTTGTGCACTCTCTCATCCCTTCAAAGCCATTGTAGTTGCCACCGCATTCATGGAGATAGTTCAAAAGATACATAGTAGCCCAAAGATTATTGTATGTGACAAAGATCCCATTTTCACTGGACATTTTTGGACAAAAATATTTTCTTGTTTGGGTATTCAATTGGCTCATAGCTCATCCTATCATCCTCAATCTGATGGACAAACCGAGATAGTGAACAAATGTCTGGAAGGCTACCTTCGTGGCTTTGCCTCTGATAAAGAAACATAATGGTTCAAATGGTTACCCTTGGCAGAATGGTGGTATAACACTTCCTTTCATACTGCAACAAAAATGACACTATTTATGTCACTCTATGGATACCACCCTCCTTCCATCACTTCTTCTCTAAAAGATAAATCTAAGGTTCAAGCAGTGGAATATCACATCGAGCATCAACAACAAGTTCTCCAAATATTAAAGGACAACCTAACCATGTCACAAAATCGCATGAAACAACAAGCAGATCAACATCGTAGTGAAAGAAGATTTGAAGTATGGAATTGGGTTTTTTTAAGACTACAACCATACAAACATATTTCCCTCAAGAAAGCCAAGAAGGATAATAAATTATCACCAAATTAGTATGGCCCGTATAAGGTGTTGCAAAATATTGGTAATATGGCATACAAATTGGAGTTGCCTGTATCTTCATGAGTACACCTAGTTGTCCATGTTTCATTCTTAAAGAAGGTTATAGGTGACAATATCCCAGTTCAAACTATATTTCAAGAACTTGATGAGGAAGGAAAAATAATATTAGAGCCTGAAGCCATCACTGACACAAGAATTCACCACCTGAGGAATAGATCCATTTCAGAGTATCTCATTAAATGGAGGAAACTATTGGCTGAAGATTCCACTTGGGAAGATGAGTCTTTTATACAGAAGCATCCAGAGTTACTCAATCATTGTTGACAACAATTGTCTCAAGGGGAGGGGCATGTTAAGCCCTAAATAGTGTCTCATTACCCCTTAATTGGGGCATATTACATTAGTAATGTTATTTTATTTATGTCGGCTTGATTCCATTAGTTGTAATTGTACCTCATAGTCTCCTATATATACCAAGGATACATTTTCATTTGGAATCATCTTTTAATTGGACATTTATGTCGGCATAAGGAGGTTTATTCTTTAATTGTGATAGCAAGTATATTAATGGACATAAGTGTGGTGAGAAGAAATTATTCTAAATAGATTGTGGAGAGGAAGAAGAACAAGAACAAGAAAAAGAACAAGAACCATCTCAAGAGGAAAATGTAGAAGCAATTTTGTCTGAAGAGTTGACTCCCATGATATCATGTAATGCATTGGATGGAATTAACACTCCTCAAACCCTCAAGATTGAAGGATATATCAAAAAGAAAAAGGTAATAGTCCTAAATGATTATGGTATTACTCATAATTTCATTCACTATAAATTAGCCAAAGATCTCAATTGATTTGTATATCCAATGCCAGAATTTCAAGCAATGATTGCAGATGGAGAAACTATCAATTGCTCAGGAAAATGAAATAAGATCAATCTTACTATGGGGTAATATGTAATGAATAGTCCAATGATTTCTATACCCATGGTTGGTGCTAATGTTGTACTAGAAATCTAATGGTTACAATCATTAGGAACAATGGCTTTTAATTTTCAAGAACTTTTCATGAAATTTTCATTGGAAGGAAAAGAAATTGAGTTAAGAGGTATCAAAGGCAAACCTAGTAAGGTGATAAGCTCTAATGGAATGAAAAAATTATTGAAAAAGGGGCATCAAGGTGTTATTGCAAAACTATACTCACTAGATGTTCAAACATCTAAGCCATCTATTCCTCTAGATCTCCAAGGGATCATTGATAACCATTCCAAAGTATTTGAAGATATTCCCAAAGGTCTTCCACCTACTCAAAATCATGATCATGATATTCACCTAATTCCTGGGAGTGTTCCTCCTAACATTGGGCCATATAGATACCCTTATGCCCATAAGAGTGAAATTGAGCGCATGGTTGAAGAAATTTTATAGGCCGACATTATTAGATCTAGCCAAAGTTCTTACTCTGCACCGGTTGTAATGTTTTTCAAGAAACATGGCTCATGGAATATGTGTCCATATTATAGAGAGCTCAACAGGATAACTATTAAAGATAAGTTTTCCATTCCCGCCATTGATGAATTTTTAGATGAACTACATGGAGAAATCTATTTCACAAATTTGGATCTTCGTTTAGGGTATCGTTAGATTAGAATGAAGGAAAAAGATATCCCAAAAACAACATTATGAACTCATGAAGGTCATTATGAATTTTTGGTCATGCCTTTTGGCCTTACAAATGCACCTTACACATTCCAAGGGTTGATGAATTCCATTTTCAATCCCTTCCTTTGAAAATTTGTGTTATTATTTTTTGATGATATACTAATCTATAGCAAGTCTTGGGAGGATCATGTGTGACATGTTGAGAAGGTGCTACAAGTACTAGAGGAGAAACAACTATATGCTAAACCATCCAAATGTTTCTTTGGAGTGAAGGAGGTAGAGTATTTGGGTCATATTGTATCTCATGAAGGTTTCAAGGTAGACCCTAACAATATTAAGGCCATGATGGACTGGCCAATTCCGAAAACATTGAAAAATCTTAGAGGATTTTGGGTTTGACAGGTTACCACCGCAAGTTTGTTCGGCACTATGCAAGAATAGAAGCACCTTTAACAACAATAACTAAGAAGGATGCATTTTCATGGAATCCAGAGGAAACTAAAGATTTTGAACAACTTAAAGAGGTGATGTGCAAAGCTCATGTCTTGACCATTCCAGAATTCACAAAAACCTTTATTGTGGAATGTGATGCCTCAAGAAATGGAATTTGTGTTGTCCTAATGAAAGAAGGAAGGCCCCTGACTTTTGAAATTAGACCACTCAAGGGACAGGACTTACAAAAACCCATTTATGAGAAGGAAATGATGGCAATACTACATGCATTGAAGAAATGGTTTCCTTACCTAATAGGTAGGCACTTCAAGATCAAAACAGATCATGATAGTCTTAAATACTTCTTGGAACAAAGACTATCTTCAGAAGAACAGCAGAAATGGGTGACCAAGATATTGGGTTATGATTTTGAAATCGTCTATAAAAAAGGGAAGAAAAATGTTGTGGTAGATGAAATCTCAAGAAAGGATGAAGTTGTTGAGGCCTTTCTCTGTTCTATCTCGATCATCGAACCTAATTGGATAATAGAAGCAAGGGATGAATTGAAGAATGATGAAAACGTGTGGTCTCTCATTCAAAGGTTGCAGTAGGATTCCAGTGCATCAGATACATTTACATGGAAAAATGATTCACTATGGTACAAAGATCACTTATATTTATGTAAGAAATCCCAACTCAAGCAAAAGGTACTATTGGAATTGCACACCTCTCCAGTAGGAGGGCACTTGGGATTTTTGAAAACCTACCACAGGGTCAACAAAGATTTTTTTTGGGATGGCCTTAAAACTGATGTTCAAAGGTTTGTGGTAGAATGTTTCATTTGCCAACAAAATAAGGTGGAAACAATTAAGACCCCAAGTCTTTTACAACCATTAGCCATCCCAAGTCAGCGTTGGGAGGAGGTTTCCATGGATTTCATCACAGGGTTACCGAATTATGAAGGAAAGAGTGTCATCATGGTGATTGTTGATAGATTGACCAAGTACGTACACTTTTTTTCACTCTCTCATCCCTTCAAATCCAGTGCAGTTTCCACTGCATTCATGGAGACAGTTCAAAAGCTACATGGCAGCCCAAAAATTATTGTAAGTGACAGAGATCCCATCTTCATTGGACATTTTTGGACAAAGTTATTTTCTTGTTTGGGTATTCAATTGGCTCATATCTCATCCTATCATCCTCAATCTGATGGATAAACTGAGATAGTGAACAAATGTTTGGAAGGCTACCTTCGTTGCTTTGTCTTTGATAAACAAACACAATGGTTCAAATGGTTACCCTTGACAGAATGGTGGTATAACACTTCCTTTCATACTGCAACAAAAATGACACCATTTATGGAACTCAATGGATACCACCATGCTTCCATCACTTCTTCTCTAAAATATAAATCTAAGGTTCAAGCAATGGAAGATCACATCAAGCATCAACAAGAAGTTCTCCAAATATTAAAGGACAACCTGACCATGGCACATAATCGCATGAAACAACAAGTAGATCAACATCGTATTGAAAGAAGTTTTGAAGTAGGGCATTGGGTTTTTTTAAGACTACAACCATACAAACATATGTCCCTCAAAAAAGCCAAGAAGGATAATAAATTAACACCAAATTACTATGGCCCTTATAAGGTGTTGCAAAATATTGGTACTATGGCATACAAATTGGAGTTGCATGCATCTTCACGAGCACACCCAATTTTCCATGTTTCATTCTTAAAGAAGGTTATAGGTGACAAGATCCCAGTTCAAACTATATTTCGAGAACTTGACGAGGAAGGAAAAATCATATTGGAGCCTGAAGCCATCACCAACACAAGAATTCACTAGTTTAGGAATAGATCCATTTCAGAGTATCTCATTAAATGGAGGAAACTACTGGTTGAATATTCCACTTGGGAATATAAGTATTTTATACAAAAGAATCTAGATTTACTCAAGCATTGCAGACAACACTTGTCTGAAGGGGAGGGGCATGTTAAGCCCTAAATAGTGGCTCATTACCCCTTAATTGGGCATATTACATTAGTAATGTTATTTTATTTATGTCGGCTTGAGTCCATTAGTTGTAATTGTACCTCCTAGTATCCTATACATACCAAGGAGACATTTTCATTTGGAATCATCTTGTAATTGGACATTTATGTGGGCATAAGGAAGTTGCCCCCTCAAAGAGGCTTATTATCTGAATTTCTCTCTTTTTCAAGGCATTGAATACTTATTCTAAGGTTTTTCTATGCTATATTGATATTTGTTTCTTCATACTTAGTTGATAATAACATAGCACTCCTTAGACTGATGACATTAGAGGAGGTTGATAAAGCCATTAAAGATATGCCTACTAGATAATTCCCATGTCCAGATGAATTTACCACATATTTCTTCCATCATTGTTGGCACCTAGTTTGAGAAGAGGTATGGAATATCATAGAGGACTCCCTTCAAACTCAAACTGTACTACCATTTCCCAATGCAACCTTTCTCACCCTAATCCTAAAGGAATATCGAGTCTCTCATCCAAAGAAGTTTTGTCCGATCTCATTGTGCATTTCCATATACAAGCTTATCATAAAGGTAATTGCACTTCATATTAAGCCCCTACTTCCTTTTATTATTTCTCATTTAAAATTAGGCCACAATCGAGCTATGTATAAGGAAACCAAATCATGGACAATGTTATCATATCTCATGAAGTTATTCACTTCCTAAATTCTTATGGCACTAGGTATGCTTGTTAAAATGGACCTTTCCAAACCCTTTAACAAATTAAGATGGAAATATATGAGATCGCTCGTCTTGGCATTTGGTTTTTGTAAGACCTTTGTTAAATGGATCATGAACCTCAACTCTTCATCTTTATTCTCCATCCTGATCAATGGGGTCTTGTCCTTCCCTTTTTGCCCTTTCAAAGGAATTTGTCATGGGGATCCTCTCTCCCCCTTCCTCTTCATCATAATGGATGAAGGTCTCTGTCATTAAATGAAGGTTGTCATCAATGATGGATATCTCAAATGCCTCTGCTTACATGGTTTTCATCCTCCTATTTCACATAAACAAGTTTTTGATGACACAATTATTATGGGTGTCCACGATACTAAATAATCTTGTCATATCCTTGGCATCCTCAATGAATTTAGCCAAGCCTCTAGAACCTTAATAAATACTGAAAATAAAAAATATTCTTCTTCAATATCCCCCATTATATTCATGTATTAATCACACATATCCTAGGATTTATCAAGAGCTCCCTTACATCCAAATATTCAAGAACTCCCCTCATCGATAATTCCCTACGTAGAAACTCTTGGGAGAAAATTCTCTTTTCCATTGACAAATGCCTAAATTCATAGAATTTTTGCACTCTTAATATAGTAGGCTGGACCATAAGGCTACTTTGTTACTGGCTCTTGTCAGATAGGTGTCTTAGGTTGATGGACACTTGTTTTGGATTGTTGGTTTTCATTGATGTCAACCCTTGAAGAGTGATATTGTATATTGATGTCAACCCTTAGTGATTGATGTCAACCCTTGGATAATTTCGGTAGTGAATTATGGTAGAAAAAAGTCATGGGTAAGGTAATAAATGCATGAATATTAGTGAATATATAGGTAATACCATTCTATATGGATAGTACATGTCATGCCATTTCCGGTGATGTGTGGAACGTCACATAAATCCTCACGGTTAGAGAGTTATGGCCATGCAAAGTTGGAGAATACTCATGAGTTATCTAGAAGCCCCTAGAAGGTCAAAGAAGTCAATTATTCTAGAAGCTACTCCTATTAGAACCTATTGAATATTATTGAATATCTATATTGTGAAAGTTTTATTGTAGGTACATATTGATTCATCAAGTTACACAATATTGAGGAAGTTAAAGAGGGTCAATGATGAAAGTTTTGGAGTTTCTTAAATATTGAAAAACCCTAGTTTCTGAGATCTATGCGGGCTAATAGTACAATATTGTGTTTACATACACAAGCTAACAATATAATAGGGTACGCACATATGCAAGCTGAAAGTATAATAGGGTGCGTACATGAGGGTAAATCCATAAAAACTTGAGAATATGAGGATGCCAGGTCTCTAGATTTTGAAAGCAAGCTCCCATGAAGGTCTACAATGATCATGTATATTAGATCTATCCACTGGATCAAAAGGTATGTGTTATTTCTATGAGTAGTTGGATTTTGTTGTATACATGAGAAATTTTTATGGGGGTTTGAGGATTTTCCCTAGAGATATTATTGGTTGCATGGGACTTACTGTCAGATCTACAGAAACACAGTGCTGGTATAATCAATATTTAACATTGATACATCTTCGAGTGTTGAGACATAGCTAGTATTCCTTGGTACATGGTTGACGGTTTTTAGTTGTGATGTGTTAGTGAAGTTTTTGGTTAGTTTGAGGCAGATCTGTTGTCGTAGATGGATGGTACATGTGTGAGTGTTATTGGTGTATCTTATGGTACATAGTGAGAGGATTTTTTTGTGGTCTTGATATATGATTAGTAGACACTTAAGGCTACATAACAATGAGATTTTGGCACATGGTTTGATGTAAGGGTTTATGGTATTTGGATCATGTATTGATAGAGTATTTTTTGTTAGTTACATTGGTATATCTCTTTGTTATATGGTTGAGATACATGTTGGGACATATAGTTTATGAGTTGGCAGATACATGAGGTGTATGGTATGATAATGTTCGTACATCTTGATGAGTCATAGTTTGACTTGTTGATGCATGATTGGCACATGTGTGGTGTATTGTTAGAGGAACTTTATAGTAGTATTGGTGACACATGATTGGGACATGTTTGGTACATATTTAGAGGCTCTTTATAGTAATATTGTTTGACACATGGTATATGAATGATGTGGCATAGATATCTTGATATATTAGTAAAAACAAATATTGGTCTTCGTGATGATTATGAGGTATTGTGATGTGCATAGTTGATGCACTTATAATGGTACAGGTTGTGTGAGTGATTGATGTACATGGTTGATAGTACAGGTTGATTGGTACAGGTTGATAGGTACAAGTTGGGATAGATTGCAGGTTGATGTGCCTGAGGCAGAAAAAGGTTTGAGATTTAGAAAAGTGAGAATCTTAGGTCTCAGAAGGTGTACAAAGGCTACAATATAGAAAGTTTGTGTAAATACATGACATGCAGTATAGAAATGGTGCGTACATACGTAGGCTATAGTAAATATAGGTCGCGTACCTATGGGATTTTGTTGGTACAAGAAGGATACAAGTATAGGTTGGTTACATGATAGTGGCACATGTTGGTTACAGGTTATTGACACAAATTGGTATAGGTTTACAATGGTATATCTCATAGTGACAGTTTGGTAGTGGTTTAATCATTTTACTTGTATTTCAGGGCGACGGGACAGGGCAAGGATAGGTGGTTGTAGCCACCTTCTGGTTGTAGTTGGAGAACATAGGGGGTTGTATCCTCCTTCTAGTTGTAGCCATAGATTTGGGGAGTTGTAGCTTCCCTCAGGTTGTAGCCTGAAAACAAGGGGATTCTCCTTCCATTTGAAGTTGGAAAATTGGAAGTTTGTGCTTCTTTAAAGGTAATTCTTAAAGACATATAAGAAAAAAAATTCTATGTTTTTCTCTCGCATTGGGTTTCCATATAAAATACTGGTGTATTATGCATTGTGTGGATGTGTCTATTATTTTTTATTATGCACTTATGGATGTTAATGTTATATGATGCAATAACATATTAATGATGAACTGATGAACATTGTTGAATAAGTTAAAGGAATATACATTGTGGTTAAAATGATTAATACGTGGTATAAATTGTTCATTATTGATTCGCCCCCCCTCTCAGTAATCCAACATCTCTTTGTTCCCACCTAGATAATCCTCGACAAGTCGAGGAGAAAGAATCCATGATTTCATATAGCCAAAACCTACCCATTCCACTATCATCGCGTTGCATGGACTTCCCGCTAAGAGAAACATTTCCTCACTTAGATCAGTAATGTGTCAGAGCAAGATGGATGATTTTTTCAACAGTTTTGGTGTCTTAGTTTCAAGTTCCATTTGATCTCTGTTTCTTATAGTTATGTTAACACTTTTCTATATGTCTAGAATAACAATAGAACACATGTATTTTTTTTCTCCTCTAAGGATGCTTTCTTTTTATAATGTGCTTGGACTTGGGTTGGTTTACAATGTTGGCAACCCAAGCTTGAGAAGACTATGCATGTAAATTCTTAGTTTTTTGGAAGGTAATACCAATTTCTAACTTACAAAAAAAAAGGATAAGTGTATCTATGGATATTTTTATCACATTGTTTTAGGTTGATGTGAGTGACTGGGAGGTCTAGAGTTGCAAGAACACATGTTAGTATATTCCACACATTGTCTAGTCATTTTATATATGCAACACTTTATACATTGTCTAATAGATACTTATATAACTTCCTATATAGTCAAGAGAACCTTTGACCATATCAACATAACTATGTCAATGAAAATTGGAATCAATATTGATCCCATTATAAACATGCACATGAAATTATAATGTTTCAATGTGTAACATCCAGTCCCACTGAGCACATTTTATACTGACTTATTCTTTGAGGACACTTGCGAGCAAGTGATCCAGTTCTGATACATTATGGTCATGCTTTGATTATGAATTATATAGTGATTTCATTGTCATTATATGTTAAATTTTAGATATACTTATAAATTGACAGGTATTATTGATGAGTTCTCATGAGTGTGCAGGATACATTATAGGTTGAGGATGCTGATAGAATCAACGTATATTCTTGGAATCTGGATTGATTCAGGGAGTGGACTTGTATTTTGGTTTGAGTATTTTATTTACAAGCATGTGATTTGTATGATGATTCAGTATGGATATTATGTATATGGATTATTGACATTTTCCTTATCGGTGGATGCAAACATGGTGATGCTTGCTAATCCAACTCACATATGGATTAAAGGGGTCATACATGGAAACCAAAAAAATGAGGGTGAGGTGTGACAACATCCATGTCGTAGCCTACTAGCACTCCCACTATGACATGAAATATAGTTTAAACATTACCTAGTTCAAGAGGTCCAAGATGCCATGAGGGAAAATTGAGATAGTTGCTCACAAATAATTATAAGGGGCATGCAATAAGGTGGAATCCTTATTCCTTATAAAATCCTTAGTCTCTCAAAAGGTCGACCAGTGAAGTGTTGACTCCAAGTGTCTGACAAACTTCCAAACTAGTCAAAGGCCAGTGGCACCCTTGGAGCATAGAGGTGTGTCTTGAAGGGCACGTCCCGTAAACAAAACATGAGTCAAAAAAAATCTAGATGGCCTAGAAAGTATAATAAAAATGTCTAGACATTGTTAGAATAGAGTATTTAATTAATTTTTAATTTATAACTAAGAAATCTAACAAGAATCTAATCCTAAGATATTTGACTAAATTAAAACATAAAAAGGAAATGAAGGGAATTAGACTAGCAAATTAAGTGAAAGAAGAAATAAGAATAAAGTTGGGTGAATGCACATGTGTGCATTAAAATAATATAAGGGATTTTAAATCAGAAGAAATTAAAACATGAGAGAATAGTTGGTCCACATAGAGTAACATCTTGAGTCAACCAACCACCATTCATAACTAAAGAAGAC
The DNA here is from genome assembly GCA_009831015.1 of Picea engelmannii. NCBI lineage: Eukaryota > Viridiplantae > Streptophyta > Pinopsida > Pinales > Pinaceae > Picea > Picea engelmannii. The sequence continues at coordinate 1,675,118 of ML780033.1, read as the reverse complement.
TCCTAATCCAACTCAAACTAAAATCTAGTTAGGGGACACAAAATAAATGACGGATTGCGGAACTAAGAGACAACTAAGAGCAAAAATAAGAACAAATTGGGGAATTCGAGGGAAATTGTCTAATTTAATAAAATAAAAGAGAATTTGCATGTGCAACTTTGGGAGAGTGTGACAATTGGTGTGGGTGAATAATCATTAATTAAATTATTAAAAATTGTTTATTGTGCATGAGAGGACATGTGTCATTGAAAATTTTCCTATAAAAGGATTAGAGAGGAAGGGAGAGGGGTTCTCATTTTTGAAGTATTGTTATGCTGTCAAAATTTTTCTTAACTAGTTTACTTGTTGAGAGTTGGGTTGGAAAACTTGTGTAAAAAGTGGAAGCTCTTCCTTGAGAGGGAAAGTTTGTGTTATTTTTTCTGATTTACTGTGGGTGACCCCTTTTCGTCTCGAGGTGATAAGGAGGAAGAAGAGTATCCCTAGCATTAGTTGGGAGGCACTGATGAAGTATTGAGATTGGCAAGCGAAGGAAAGAAAAGACACACAAGGTTTTTAGATTAAAGATCATCCTCAAAATTCGACATCCTTTGGTCATGGTACAAAATGATCAGTGGATTAGTGTTAGTTAGATTTTGGTTTGTATATCGATTTGGTATGGAAGAGATATTTTATTATAACAACGAATTATGTCATACATATATTTTTGTCTTGTTGAATTCAATTACTTTGAGAATGATCGCACGTTTTGTTTTGTTTATATCAAGGCAAATAAATCAATATATCTATATATCTACATCTTAGTTTATATATAACGCTCGTTTTATAATAAATTTAATTAATGATAACGCTCTCTTTTATATATATATATATATATATATATATATATATATATATATATATATATTGCAACCTTAATATAGGTTTTCATTATGTATAATTGATGATATAAGAAAGATTTCAATAAATCTTACTTAAAGGATTATCAACGTTCTTTCATTTAAGAAGGAATTATAATGTTAGTGATTCAATAATAAGGTTGAATTAAAGACTGTATACTAAGAATGAATCAAGGAACCCTATTAATGATCCACATCATTAATATTTAGATATGAATCATGATGGCGAGTTCATAAAAGTCTTTCGTAATAATTAATGAATTATTTTAATCATTAAAGAGACGTTACTTATGACCTGCACAATTGTATGGATAAGAAATACTCATTTACAAATGAATTATTAACAATTGGAAATTTAAATTATCTTATGATTTGGCATAGGTGTAGCACTAAATTCTTGTAAACAACAACGATGTTGATTCTAGTTTGTGTAAATTTCAAAAAAAAAATTGACGATTCGTTGTATTCCTATTCTTGAGGTAGTAAGTAAATCCATAGTTGTTACAAAAGAGTATTTTCTTTGTTGGATTTGGGTGTTGTATTTAACTAGCACAGTCGACTCGTGGCTGGAGAACGTCGAAAGGGTTCCATTCAGAACAAGAGCCGTGATTGAGCCGACTCCAACACAGAGCGCACATAAAACGTTCGCGCAGTTTGTGGCATCAAACGACCTTTCAGATATAAAAAATGAATGAGTGCCACCAAAATGAAACGAGTGTAGAGTGTTTTTTAATGATATAAACGTAGCATGTATATATTTTAATCCCTCTTAATCATTTGAACGTGGCAATTATGTATTTTTACAGTAAATTTATAATGTGATTAGGTAAATGTAAAAAAGTAAACATGTTAACGGATGCTTTCATAAATGCAAGGAAGTTATAAACAATAAATCTGACGCATTGATTTTGGAGGCCGACTAAGAATATGCCAACATCTTCAATGCTTAGCCATCATATTAGAATTTAAGATTAAAAGATCATTAATTGTGCCCATTGTCAATAGGTGTACGCCTTAGGGCATAATTAATTTTTTATAGCTGTCAATTATTTAATTAAGCACACATTTGGAAATCATTATAAATGGAAACTTATCTACAATGAATTAATGAATTGGATTGCCTATATTATATGTTATTCTTTAATAACAACAATGAATTGAAAATTTCTAGAATTAAGATGATTAGCCTTTACTTCATGAAGAATCATTACTTATAGTTAAGTATGCCATATGGAAATTATAATGATGACATGGACAATATTTTAGAACATAACAATTTGTTGGCATTATATAGTTGAAATTTGGTTATTGAGAAAATAGAATTTATTAGTAGTAAGTGTATTGTTTTGATGGTGAATTAATTAAGATCTTAATTATTTATCTAGGATTGGCATATGGGTATAGATATCTTCATGTTTCTCAGAACAACTATGAGTCATGAGACTTTTAATGGTCAAAATAAATTGGATCGATCCTGGACTTGAGTGTTTATTATGTGTCTTGAAGGTCCTAAGATTGCAAGGTAGGATTGGGTGGGTATATATAGTTTATCCATGTTATCTTCATGTGATCTGATGTTAGCATTTTTTGCATTTTAGTCTTATTAAGATGCTATTTGAAATTTGTATCATGATCATGTTGTGAAGTTAATGTGAATAAGAATAGATCAATTACTTGTTGTTATCTTATACATTAATTGTTTCCCTGGCGTAATATCTAAACGAGTATCGTTGAACTTGTTTTACTGGAAAATAAAAATAAAAAAATTGCCACTTCATTATAATAGATTAATTGAGTTGTGTACGAGAGGGCTATTACACAATGATCTAGGTGGACATTGTTGGTTACCCACCTCTTCCACTAACACAACATGGTTCTCCATATTGGATTATTTTTTATCTATATGTTTTCATGTTCTAAACTTCCAGGGTTGTTTTGAGGCCTTAAGCAATGTTTTATGGCCATTCGGGGGCCTAGGGTGTCCATGGCCTATCCAAGCCTACCAAAAAGTGTACTTCTTAGTTACATATTTCTAATGATATATCGTGTGCCAAAAAGGATATTGTATGCAAATGTTTCACCCTAGGAAGTTGGCATATCAAGTAACCACCTTGGGGCCCACAATCCTTTTGGTGCTTCATCTCATAGGGTTAGGGTTATGGATCTGTCGATTTTTTTCCTCTGAGGGCTTAGTACTTTATGTTAAAAGTCCCTTTTCGGTTCTTGTGAATTAGCATAGCCAATGCCTCTCTCTTTAGAGATAAGCTACCACCATTCTAGATATTTTGTATTGCTTTTTATTTTACAATCTTTTCCTATTTTATTAATTAATAGAATTTGGGTTTCACTGTATTACTACACTCTATAATATTTATGTATGTGTTTGTTTCCATTCATATTCCCACCCTTCATTTCATTCTCTATTATACAATCCATATCAGTGGTATGCATTCTTGTGACAAGGTTAGAGTATAAAGAGTTGGGTCTCAAGATAATTTCACTTGTGGAGGACTGATCTCACCAACCCAAGCATGCTCACATGGTGTAATAAAGCATAGATGATGGAGAAGGAGATCCTTTCAAGTTTTTTCTTGAGTAATCCCTCACACGATAGAGGAACGAGATGATGGAAATATTTTCCTAGATCCTTTGATGAATACCAATGCTAGTCAAGGAACCTTCAACAAGCATCCATCTTAGAGGTGTGACACCCTTCAACGTACAAGTTAACATTGATATTCATTTATTTAAAGGCTAGATAGATGCAAATTCTTTGGATAAATGATTAAATGTGTCAGATGGTTATTACTCTCTTCAAAAACCTTCTAACAATGAAAAGATCACCTTCGTTCTCCTTAAATCCCTCCCCCATGTCAAATATTGGTGGGAAAGCTACTAGGATAGACATAAAAAATATGATTCTACAACATTTAGAATAGGACCCACTTGGTGGGCCTTTATTGATTCCCTCAGGGAGGAATTCTACCTTATTGAAAACTACGATGACCAGTACATGATATGGACAACTCTATGTTGGGAGAGAGACCAGATGGTGCTAAAGTACACCAATATATTCCATACCTTTCTCTCAAACATGGGTATCAGGGACATCAAGAAACACATATTTTTGAAGTAAAACAATAGCTTGTGTAGGTACATCCAAATAGAAATGGATTTCTTGGAAGTCTCCTCGTTGGGAGTTAATTATCAATATGCTATCAAAGTCGAGCATAAATTTAAGTAGAGGAATATGTAGGAGTTTGGGTCTACAAATCCACCATAATGAAAGAATCGTAAAGGTGGCCCTAACTCACAGAACAAAGAAATTAGAAAGGAGAGAAAACCATTCCAAGATGCAGGAAAATAAGCATAATGGAAATTTGAATAAATATACTATAAAGTGGTGTGAGTTCCACAAAATACTTTGGCACAACATTGATGGATGTTTCTCGAAACAATCATTGTTGGATGAGATGGGATAAAAAGAATCAAACTCCAGCTCAGAATCCGATTCAAAGTTAGATAAGGGAAAGTATATCATTAACATAGAACCCAATGCTAGCATTTCAACTACAAATATCCATCCAGAAGAGTCAAAGGAGCCTAAGAAGGGGTAGCACATATTCCATTCACATAAGTGGGTGAAGGGGACTCCACTACATTTCATTGTTGAAATTGGTAGCCAAAAGATCCTGATATTGACCAAGGTCATCAAGACATTGAAAGTGTCAACAAAAACACACCCCCAAACACACACCATCTAATGGTTACGCTAGGGATGAGACGTCCACATCATCCAACAGTGTCTCCTCTCCTACAACAACAAGCCCTTCAAAGATGCGGTACCATGAGATATTTCCCCACTTGAATTTTGTTATGTTATCTTAAGACAACCTTATATATGGACATTCCATGTTTTTTATGAGTCTAGGCCTTGCAATGTCTGTAATGTACCCCAAATTTCCCAAATAATAAAAAAAATTGTTAGAGGGAATTAAAGTTCCTTGAATCTCCAACATTGTTTGCGACACGTAGATAATCCATTATATATATCTTATTCTTGTAATGTATGCATAGAAGTTTTACTTATTTGTCATTATCCTTCTTAAAGGTCGAAGGAGATTTAAATTCCATTTGTCTCTTACTGTTATATTTCATTATAGCGTCGTTATTGGATTATAAATCTCACATTTATTTGTACTGAAGAGTTTGGTTACCAAAAATATCCTCTTTGACTTCCTGTGATCTAAGTTGCTCAATCCTCAAATATGTATGAATACCAAGAATCCACTTTCCGATATCTTTCCAATGATCGCTTCCTTCTCAATTATGAGCTTTGAGCAGAAAGTTATGATCCTTTAAAACTTGTGCTTTTTATCTGATGCATTCCTTATGTAGTTGATCTCTTTTCTCTGAGATAATGTCTCTTAGATATTTGTTGGACCCTATCAAAAAGTTCCCAGGTCTTCAGTGCCTCTTTTTATGCAGGTTCGAACCAGACGAAACCCACGTGCTTCCTTCCTAACCCATTTTCCCTTATTTAACATAGTTTTTGGGCACTAGCCATTTTTCTTCATCCCTCAATTGCATGTAACCATGGGTTGTGACTCGGTGCTATCATATAGGTTCTTATCCGGAGCCTTGAGAGATTTGGGGCTTTCGAACTTCGGCTTCAGAAGCTCTTGCTACTTCGTGCATTATTTCTCCCGAACACCGAATTGGAAAACTTCGCGAAGTGGGGTAGATCAATGGTCCATGACTTCCTCAACAACCGACGATTGGGATTTATTACGGAACTCCCGACTTCGGAAGTTCTGGGATGTCCATACTCTCCAACCTTCTTGAGTGCTCAATATCTGGACGGTGGTATCGGTTTCTATGTACCTTCTCCCGATCAACGGTCGAGATTAACTTTGGCCTCTGGGAGCTCTCGACTCAACGCAACTGCAACAAAATTCCTCCGGAGTACCAAGTATCCAGACCTTGGGATCATGCACCATGCATCCACTGGGGCCCACGGTCTCCGTGCTTGAACTAATAAATACTGAAAATGTCACATCAACTTTAGTACTTTTCAAATTGTAGGTACATGGATTGGCAGTTTTGGAGTAACTCATCGATCATTTTGAAATTGCCCCACGCCGACACGTACCCCTTCTGGGAAACCGTGGTTTGGATTGTGGGACCGCCCTGTAGAATTATTTGTCATGCAACTTCGGTCTCTGTAATGCCTCCAAGCCATCGATCTTGATAGATCTTAATCAAAGTTAATGCAGCCCCGATCTAGATAACTTATTCTCCAAGTTTAACTACCTTGTGCCACCACCCAGAGATTTTTGCGTCAAATACGGATCGTTAGATGAATTCAAGATGCTCGAATTTTATTCGGGGAATCTCACTTCGAGAGAAATTTAGAATTGGGAACAGACGGATAGCCCAAATTCCCGAAGGCTGAAATGAATATAGGCCATTGATCTAGAACTGATCACAGTCGTTAGATCCAGGAGGAGGATATGTGTTGCGACAAGAGATCTACGTCAGCAGACCAGGTCAGCAAGGACATGTGGCACAATCGAATGATGACAAGTGTCAAGATTAAATTGGCATTTCATTACATGTAAGTCACGAATCTAAGTGACACCTGGAAGCCACTCGGCCAATGCCAAGTCAGCAGTGACATCAGCAAGTTACATCACTTCGGGAGTATGTACTTTGGGAAAAACCAATTTATAACATCAGAAATCACCCAAAGCGCTGAAGGCCGAAGTTAACACTAACCGTTGATCGGGATGATTTTAAGGATGGAAATTTATTTTAAAATGTAGGAACCTTGGTGATTCTTACTAATCCTTCATATGCCAACTATAAATGTTTGGCGATAGTTTCGTAAAAATATTCAAATTTCTAAGCATTTTATATATTTTTTATAATTTTTTTGCGATTTTTGAGGTAAAATAATTGTATCCTATAGAATTTGGGAGAATCATTTTTAAAATAGTGAATCTCTTTTTTGGAAAAACCATGGAAAATTATCCCATGAGAGAAATTTATCCCCTAAAATCATCCCTGACCGCTGATCTAGTTCATAACCCAAGCTAAGTTTTGTCCTTGGCTTATTCTATTGTTTGATTTCCTCATAATTAAATGATAACACAATTACTAAACCCTCATTTTACTTCCTTTGCAGGTTGTGAAAATCGAGGTAATCAGATGAAGGAAACATCTTACTCGAAAGGTTTTTGAGTTCTGATCTATGCGCGCATTACTTCGGTTAAATACAGAGTCTATGTATACTTATTAGCACTTTGTTTACAATACAAGAGGTTGTGGATTCTTTGATCTATGGTACTCCACCTGTAATATTTGAACAATGATAGATTGAATACAATGGTTTCTTTTGCAAGATACTTTGAATTCATCACTATATTTATGTGGTAATGAATAATGTATTCAGACTGTTATTCGTTCTATCTATTCTTTGTGGTAATGGTGTATGTACATATTTAAATAACAATTCAATATATATGTACCACAATCACATTTCAAATAAACAATATATTCAGTATCCTTTAACTATATTAAGCCCTCATATTCCTAACAAATAAAAATCATAAACATAAAATTTACAAGGAATGCAAGCCAAGATACATATCTGAAACCTGATGCTGGAATACAAATGGAACAACCACATTCCACCTAACCATACAAAAGAACAGCCAAGTTCATTTGCCCTGTTCACCCCCTAGCCTGACCATGAGTCCATAAGGGAAAACTGAATGATCCTCCTTAGCTATAGTCACCATCCACAGATCATAAATTCCTTTTCCTCACACTAACATTGCTCATAACATCAAATAGTTTCTTCCCCCCCAACACACTAAGCAATGTCCTGCCTCCTCCATATGTTGTTTTTATATGCATCCTTTTGCCTAGGTCTTTCCTTCCCTCCTTGGGAAATTCACAACTTTACAAATCCCTGATTTTTAGGGGTTACTAGTGGTAAAATTCCACATTTTCCACTTGTAAAAATCAGCCTTGAGGTTGTTATCACTGAAATTTTGTCCACAAATGGTTACAGGGATTTGACATCTCCAAACAGCTATTAGTTCACCCATGGACCAAAAATACATTTCCAAAAGGCCCAAAACTATACAATCAACAATAAAATCAGCATGTGCTAAGACTACATAGGGAGTGCGCGCACATGCACCATTCAAAAATGCCAAAAAAGCACACATGCGCACGATGCGCAATAGTGGACGCAAAAAAATGCACATCCCTCAAAATGACACATTTATGATATTGGTCGGCCTCCCACACAATTTTGGTTCAGCTTCCAAGTCGATTTGACATCCAAATCTCGGTTGAATCTAGCTGGGTGGCTAGTCAAAGACCTAAGGGTGCCCTAAATGGCCCCTTGTTCACACTAAAAGCTGGTTGAATAATGCCTCAAAGTTATGCTATAAAAGGAAGCCATGGGTGCACTATATTTTCAAGGAATTCATTTGTATTTGTTATGTTGGTGATATTCTCTTGGAGGTTCCTCTTTCCTCATCAAGAGCATGCTAGCACCATTGCATTTAGCCATTCATATCACCTCTTGAGTGAATGTGCTTTGGATTCTCTTCACCATTTCATTCAAGTTTGCTAGTTGTAAGAAGAGCTCAATCTTGGGGGTTCAAGATCCCTCCCTTAGAGGAAGAGGGGACCCAAAGTCTCACTTTCTCTTTGGTGTTTTCCTTCCACTAATACAATCCTTTCTATTGGTGGCATGAGTCTTGTTTATTTTTTGTTCTAATGTTCTAATGTCATTTTTAGTTTAATTATTTTCTTATCCTTTATGCTTTATACTTCTAACTCTTTCCTTTACTGTTGTCTTTCCTAGCTGATCCAACTGGGCTTGTAAGCACCCTTATTTTTCTCATTTAGGTGACAAAAGAGGTGCAACAGATTGGCGACTCCACAGGGGAAAGGTATCAATGTCCTACCCCATTTGGGTTATTTTAGCTCTTCTTTATGGTTATTTAACCTGCAAGTACCATAAACCGCCCAGGCCGACCTAAAAAAAGTCAGATTCAAAGGTGAGTTGAGAGAATTTCATTCAGAATTTTCTTCACGGCCGTGTGTCAGACGTGCGCAGGTTTTTTAACCCACGGGCACATCTTAAGCATACGTGCGCCAAAACCGCTATCTTTCTCAGTGCCTTCTACGCACTTGTGCCCATAAGTCACTTTCAATTCATGCATTGGCGCTCAGAGCGCCTCTGTCCATTCTGAGGCCCGTGCACCTGTACAGAAAAACACACATTGTAACTTTTTGTGATTTGTGGAAGGCCCATAGCCTCCTTAAAATTGATTCCATGCACATTGTAATCTGCACCACACTTATATTCCCTCTCCATATAAAGGGATTAGTCAAAACATAGGCACTTAGGGGGTTAAAATCATTATTCTTCCTATTTTTATTTCATATTGCCACATGGATGGCTTGCTTTGATTAAATTTTAAGTTGGAATCATTCTACATCGCATATAAAACTTGCATTCGGACCAGAAATTGGATATCAATCATTGAGTATGCTCTTCTCTCATGCCTCAAAGCGATCTTGAGAATCAAAAAGAGATTGAGGAAAAATTTCATCTCCCTTAAAAAGACAAAATCTTTAGGAGAGGACAACAGCCCCCTCAGGACTCCTCTTAGTTTATTTTTCAAATACATATTAAAATTGTAACATGCCCATACATGCCCACATGCTACAAAGATAGGATAGCGATTGAAGTTTACTTTCTTAGATTAAATCACTAGGGAAGTTTAAAGGTTTTGTAATGGGCCCATACATGCCCACATACACACAATCTATGATAGTTTCAAAGATTTCTTAGATTAAATCACATTAGGGAGTTAAAGGAATAGTAAGGACCCACATGTCCACATGTTAGTTTCCTAGGGACTTTAAAATTACACAAGGTTGTACCAATGGCATTTAGTTAATTAGGTAATCAAGACTTGTAAGAACCAAGTGAAGTCCACATGCAGCAAGGTGACACCTAATTTATTAAAAATATTGGCACACTTTCAATGCTTGTTCACACACAAAAGTCACTACTCACTCACATAATTTTCATCTCGAAACGTGGAGGTTAAAGTAAGTTTCCTCCAAAGGGATTCTGAAACACCCCACCCTTTTCTTGACAAAACTATCCACTCCCACTTAAATTCAACGAGATTGGCTCACACCCCCAATATCTCAAACAACCACATCTAAATTTTTTCTAAAACTCACTAAGTTTTCCTCCACAGGAGGTGCCAAAATAATTTTTTTATTCTAGGTAGGATTTCGGGGATAGGCATCCAAATAACTCCGCGTTATCTGGTTCTCAGATCTTCAAACAATAGAAGTTGTCAAATAGGGAAACTTTAAATCCTCCAAGTCAAGTGTTCCTAACACCATAAGGCAGGGAGATACCCGTGAAGGGTTGAAGGCCAAGGTCTGGTTTTTCTCTGTGTACCCCCTTGAGGAACGCACCTCTTGGATGAGATTCAGCCCGTGACCCATTTCTTAGGATGAAAATCTAAATGTCACAATTTGACTAAGGTACCTAGTAACCAAATTTTAGGACATCTACCCAGGTGGCAATTGTGGGTTGCAATTGCACCTTGATCGGATTTTGTGTGGCTATTGGGAAATATTGCCAGTTCTTTCGGGATATGCACCCTCTACCCCTCATTATAACTAATTACTTCATCCTTCACTAGTTCCTCTTCTGGTGGATTCAGACCCCACTATTGAGTGCTATTAGAAGGTCCAATGTTGATTGAGAGGAAGGACGTTACATCTTTTAGGACACGAGAATTTTTTTTCTTTGTTCTCCTACACGGAAAAAATCTACCTACCCACATATATGCTTATTTTGATTTATGTATGTTGTTCTTGTGATTACATACGATTGTGAGATATATTGTGAAGGTCCAAGTTATACAAAGTCTCTTGTTCATTAATTTCTCTCATCACCATTTTCACATATTCACCTTGATAGTCAGACATCATAGGGGACCCACATAATCCCCGTCATTCCAGATGCTTGCTAAATCTCCTTCCCATTCTAGGGGGATTTCATAGTCTTGCCAACTCATCGGCTATACTTCCCCACACCCATGTGAGTGCTACTATCTTGGGATTATCTTTTCTTGGTTCCACTTTGCTTGGGTCCACTTTCCAATATCAAACATCCCCACACTCTCCTTTACACGGAAATAGGGGGGCAACTCCTTTTCAAGGGGGAAGTACAAACCCACCTAGTCCCCTTCAAGGGTCAGGTACGAAAAACACTCACACCATGGTTATAAATAATCCTCCGCCACCACCTCAGATGCCATACTTGGCTTCCCTCAACATACTGGATTTGACTAAACTCACCAATGATCCTATATTGTACGACCCCACATGGCCTGCAATGCCTACCAAAATGCCTTCAGACATCCCCAAGTTTGAAGGAAAGGCGAGTGATGATCCCACCAACCATATCATGACCTTTCACTTATGGTTCTCTTCAAACAACATCATGGACGATTCTGTCCAATTGAGGTTATTTCAACATACACTCAATGGCCCATCAACTAAGTGGTATGTAGAAGAAAAATCCATGTCCCATGTGACTTTTGAATCATTGGCCAAAGCATTCTTGACCTTCTTTCAACTACCAATTCATCATGAAAATGGCCTCGAACTACTCTCGAAATTTAAACAAACCTTTGCCATGCACATTGCTAACCACATTCACAAATGGCGTCAACGACATAGTTTCAGTAAAGTTGAAGCTACTCCACAACAATGTCTCAATTGGTTCCTAAAATCATTGGTTTTCCTCCTTGCCAAAGATGTGGCCGCCACCTTCCCCTAGTCTGAAGAAGAATCCATTAGAAAGGCCCAACAATTTGAACTCATTTACTCACAGTCAAGGTACTTGTGTATAGTACTTCCTGATGCCTCGATACCCATGCCATTCGGCTAGGACAAACCTGGGATGTCTCACTCAATAGATGGATTGATTGGTACCACTACACACCACAATTCACATCCCCAACAACCACCAATGTATGGAACCCCTCAATATCCACCTACATAAGGCGGACCCCCATATTATAACTCTACCCCTTATCCACAACCATACCCCTTGACCTTTCCTCTGCCCACCAACGGACCACCGCCAACACCCACATTCTGCCCCGTAGCTCAACCTAGTTCCAGTACCCCCTCCACCTCTTCTTACACCCTAAGCACTAGTGAAAGCACCATGCCTTCCTATGCATCTTACGGATCATTAACATAGCATAATTTGTACTTTTCATTCCCTAGTCCCCCCTAGCCTATTCCTTCATCACAAGGACAACCATATGCTGGGGTTAATTTTGTTCAACCCTCTCCCATTTAGCAATATCAAAATTTTGAACAGCTGAATATGGCTAATCCATCCCATCCGTCAAAAAATTTCAGAAAGAAAGGAAAAAATCGAAACAATAATAACCCTAGACCATGAGGAAACTATAACCAACCCCAGCAGAACCAACCTACAGGAGGAAACTAGAACCAGGGGAACCAGAACCCCCAAGGGGGCAATAACAACAAATTCCAAGGGAAGAACAACAACAATATTCAGACAAACTTCCCTTGTTCCCTTTGCGGTGAGTATGGCCATTATACTCACCATTGCCCCCAAATTGAGGACTTCAAATGGATGAAAGAATCTGGAAAAGGACCACATCCTCCATCCCCACCTGCCCCCCAGCAGGCCCCAAAATAATATGTGCAACACCCACCCCCAACTGTGTTACAAAACCCCATACCACACCAAGGGTTTATGAAAACCCAACAAGGGATGTAGCCTGTCCCACCACATGCAAGACCATATCACAACCTAGGCACTTCTGCAGATCGAACTATCCTCCTCACTAGTGAGGAAGAAGTCCTTCTACAAACGTGTAGTCATCAATACAATGCACCCTTTGACCCAACTCCCACTACCTTAAGGGCCACCCCAATCACGACTGGCCCACCTTTGATGATTCCTCGCCCTAATACTAAAACACCTCTTTACATCCCTCGCATCCCATTGCGAAGGAATGTCCACAACCCTCAAGCTAGGGCAGCCCACAATTATAGTTTGGTCGATGAATTGGCACAATCCCCCGCTACCATATCAGTCTTAGAAGTTATTTAAACTTTTCCCACTCAACAGAAGTCATTACTTTCCGCTCTGGTGGTAGTCGACTCTACCAATACTCGACTTATCATATTTGATCTCGACAGTGGAGAACCCCATCTCCTTTCTCTTGTCACTTTCCAAATACCGGTTAAAATCTGGAATATCACAGTCCACCGCTGCATTATCGACAAAGGTGCATCCACATGCATCATGTCCAAAATTGTCTGGTAGAAAATTGGCTCTCTAGAGATCATACCATCAACTATTACTCTGAGGGCTTACGACAGACGACCCTCGTCTCTTGAGGGCCTCTTCTAAAATATCCCTATTGAACTCGTGGGTAAAACTATTTTTATTGACATTGAGGTTTTTGATGCCCCACTCGACTACAATAATTTGTTTGTTCATAGCTACATGTATGATATGAAGGTAGTCGCCTCTTCTCTATTTCGAACCATGATGTTTCCCCATAATGTAAATATCATTACCATTATGAGCCTAACCCTTCATCGAACATCGACAACATCGTCCCTTCTGTCCACACTAATTTGGATGCCTATCCACTCATCGAGATGGGCCCCGATATTTTTAAGGACCCATCCTTGCTAGGGATATACCACGATGCACGACCGCTCATCCATCCCTCAGCACAAGTATGTGTTGTCTCCACCAAAAGAATGACAACTCCAGATACTCAACCTCCCACTGAGGCCTCTTTCATCCGTGACATCCCACTAGTCGCAAAACTCCTCCCTCAAGAGTCTCCTGGAATGTGTTCATCTCTACCCATTCCTGATATTCCCCTCCCCTAGGGCCATATCTCGGTTTTGGAAACAGTCCCCCAAGCCATTACCCAAATCCCTTTAGTTTACCCCCCACTAGGCATACAATCTTTCTAGGTAGCCGCAATGCTCACCCTTCCTAATATGGTGCTGGAAATCCCCATCTGGTATCTACATCCACCTGAGATGGTCCCTCAACCATCCCTCCCTCCCCAAATAGATAGAATCTCGATGCAGATTCCCATACTTACTCCCACTCTCTAGCACCCCTTCTATAGCTGGGGGCAAACGGAAAAATAAAGAGCCCATCGCTCTACTTCCCCCATGTATCCAACCTCCTTGTGCGCTATGCAAAAAAGATGGACACCCCACCAACAAGTGCCCATATCTCCTTGAGTTACGTAATATCATTCAACTCCCTCGAGCACCACCACTGCTCGTTGATTCCTCCAGTACTGTCACTCTCTCCCAGAACACAAGTAGCAAAGGACTGCGAACCAAATTTGCATGCGCCATCTATTCAGAATATGGCCATTATACACACCATTGTCCAACGTTACCTCAATTCCAGCAGATGCTAACAACCGTATGCTAGAGCTTTCAGCAAGAGCCCACCCCAACACATGTCACCAGCATTCATTATGTCACGACCTCAGTGAATGAACATATGAGATTTCCTTTCTTTCTATGTGAATCACTTAACCATTTCAAATATCAATGTCCTATGATTATTGAATATAGGCGTTTCCAACTGGACCTTATTCAAAACCCTACAACCCCCCCTCCAGTAGGACTAGTAAGTACCCATACCCCATCACTTGATGTGGTCCATATATTCCTGCTAGAACTTGAGGCACTCTCTACTCCCCCATGGTTCCTGAATGATTTATATGAGGATTTACCCCCAAATCCCCCCGATTCTCCAAATAATTTCCCCACGAAAATTCTATGCCTGACTACCATTTTCAAACCAGAATATCTCGATATTTGGTTTATGTCGAGCGAACCATCGCAATCTCCTTGCGATACCCCCTCTACATCGTCACCACCAGACAACAACTCCACTGTGACAGTCACCAAAGTTACTCCTTTCGATCCTCTATATTCTCGACAATTTCACTACGACGAAGACATCCTTGAGGAGTTAACTAAACCCGATTGCCCATGGGACATGCTACACCACTGAGCGTTTTTTACTTCACAGCAAGTCGTCATGCCTCCTAACCAAAACCCCATCTATGCAGTCGAAACCAAAGATTTTCTCCCATCAGGACATATAGATTCGTTCAAAAACCCTATCCCTACCCCCGACGCTTTTGAAGAAGGAAATATGGCCAATATTCCCCCCACCATCAAAATCAACATTTCCATCAAATCCAAAGTCATAGAGGAAATCACCATTGGCGTCGCATGCTCTCCTGAAGAAATCATCACCTACAAAGATCTCTTCTAGGAATACCAGGACATCTTTTTCTTGTCATACACAGAGATGCATGGACTTGATCCCTCTATTATCGAACATCATATCGACACCTGGCCTGATTTCACACCTATCCGTAAAAAACAGTGCCCTCTCCACCCATCCAAAGTAGTGGCCATCAAGGCCGAAATTGATAAATTACACACTGCAGGGTTCATATACCACATCACATATATGTCATGGGTCTCCAACCCCGTCCCTGTCAAAAAAAAACATGGCACTATCTACATCTGTACGGACTTTCGGGATATCAATCACACTTGTCCCAAGGACAACTTTCCAATGCCCTTTATCAACCAAATTATCGATGATTCCACTGGTCACGAGGACCTGTCTTTCATGGATGGTTTATCTGGCTACAACCAAATTCAAATCCACCCATCCGATCAGTACAAAACTGCATTCACTACCCCCTGGGGTACTTTTGTGTATCATTTCATGCCTTTTGGCCTCAAGAACGTAGGAGCCACTTTCCAACACGCCATGACATACATTTTTCATGATCTTGCTCAAACAATTCTCTCCTACTTAGACGATCTGACTGCTTGCTCCAAAAACCACACTCAACATATTAGTGATTTACAAATCATCTTCCAATGATGTTGTCATTACAACATCCACTTGAATCCCCTCAAGTGCGTGTTCTGCATCATTGCTGGCTACCTCCTTTGGTTTATTGTTTCCCAACGTGGCATTATAGTTGACCCCCTCAAGGTCCAAGCCATCACAAAAATACCCCCACCACAAAATTTACGCCAACTGCAGAGCCTACAAGGCAAAGCCAACTTTTTACGCCGCTTTTTCCCCGATTACGCCACTTAGGCACATGGTTTCCTTTTCCTTTTACGTCATGATATCCCATTCCAATGGGATAAACATGCCCAAAACGCTTTTGATGATATCAAAATGACCCTCTCCAACACCCTATTGATTAGTGTACCTGACTATAACCACAACTACATCCTCTATATCTTGGCCTCAGCCGTCTCAGTAGCAGGAGTTCTCGTCCAACTAGGGGATGATGATCATGAGCATGTCATTTACTACATTAGTAAAAATCTTTTAGGGACACCATTGAAATAAAACCACGAAGAGAAACTGGCTCTTGCAGTTGTCCTCACAGTCCAAAAATTGCACCATTATATCTTACTTCGAACTACCAAAGTCGTTGCAGATTCCAACCCAATGCACTACTTGCTCAGCCGCTGACAAATTAATGGTGAATTTTCCCTATGGATCATCATCCTTCAGGAGTACAACCTCGAATTTTCAACACATAAGAGAAAGAAATCCCTTGTCCTCGCCGAAATCACTACAACATTTCCCTCCGATACTACCAGTACCCCCGTCAATACCGACTTCCCTAATGAACATCTCTTCTACATATCCTTGGATGACCCATGGTGCGACAATCTTCTCATATACCTATGAACACAGAAATTCGAAAAACACCTTTCTCGAGATGATCATTGACGTATTCATCACCAACCCCCCTACTACCTACTTATCAGTGATATATTATATCGGCACGGGGTCGACACTATACTCCACTAATGTTTGACTATCGACGAGGCCGATCGAGTCTTGAACCACTGCCATAGTGGCGCTTGCGGGGGCCACCTCTCAGGAATGTCCACTGCTCAAAAAATCATTTGCATTGGTTATTTTTGGCCTACATTGTTTCACGATTTCATCAATGCTGTGAAGAGATGTAACAACTGTCATCTTTATGCCAACAAATCCCAAGCATCACCTGCTCTTCTAGACCCGGTCATTACTACCATCCCCTTCTGCAAATGGGGCATCGACTTCATGACTTGCAACCCTCCATCCAGCAATGGACACAAATACATCATTTTTGGAGTCGATTACTTCACCAAGTGGGATGAATCCATGCCTACATTTAACAACACTGCTGACACCGCATCACACTTCTTCTTCAACCACATCATCTCTCTCTTTGGAGTCCCACTACATCTAGTCTCCAATCACGGGAAACACTTCGAGAATGAGATCTTTGTCAAACTCTCCTCTCGGTTAGGCTTCTCCCACAAGTTCACCTCCCCATAGTACCCTCAGTCCAATCGATAGGTAGAGGTGGTCAACAAGGTCCTCAAAACCATGCTACAATGCACGGTTAACAAACATAAGACCAATCGGCATCATATGTTATTTTCCGCTCTACGAGATTATCACACGGTAGTGAAAAATTCCACTAGCTTCATGCCATTTTATATTGTCCACAGGGTCGAGTCCACTCTCCCCATCAAGTGCGAAATTCCCACCTTACGCACCGCTATTGAGCTATTACCCGACACTGCTCCAATGGAGAAGCGTTTTCTACACTTAGACTCCCTAGATGAGGATCTTCGATATTCATTACAAAACAATGAGGCAACCAAAAAATGGTCAAAGGCCACCTTTGATCGCCATGTCAACCTTTGCTCATTCAATGAAGGCGACCTCGTCCTTGCTTACGACATAGCTCACGACACCCTCGGCCATGGAAAATTCGAGTCACTTTGGCATGGACCTTACATCATCCAACATTGCCTCACTAAAGTTGCATACATTATGGCCTCTCCCAAAGGCCACCCCCTCAAAGAACCTGTCAACGGGTTGTACTTGAAGAAATTTTATGCCTAAGCGTAGCAATTCTACACTAGGATTTTCTTTTTTGTATGCTTTTCTTAGAGTTTTTAATCTTCTTTCCACACATATTGTGTCTAATTTACCATGTGTGTTATTGACATATGCCTTATTCATCAGCCTACCACATCGATTACACCGACGGAGCTAGCCGTTGGACACAGAATCTTTCTTTGGTTGCTTGGGCCCTGTATTCCCCCTCACATGAACTACTCCACTCCAGTGGCATATGTTTGGGCTCAACAACCAACAACCAAGAAGAATAAACCACTGTCATTGGTCTCCTCACCGAGGCTAGCCACCATTATATTCGTCACCTTAGCATCTTACTAGATTCCCAACTTTTCATCCTCCATCTCAACAATGTGTACCATGTTCGCGATCCTTGCCTCTTTTGCAAATACCTGCAAGTTATACTTTTATCTCAAGAGTTTGATTCCATTACATTTACACATATTCCAAGACAACTTAATCAAATAGCAGATAACATGGCTAACCTAGTGTTAGATTGGCATTTATCACATCAAGATACCCGTACACATACATACAAATTAGACATCATCGACAAAAAAACATTTGAACATCACAAATATCCCAAAATGTATATCCATCTATATATACTGGTCAAATGTGCCATCAAAATGTTTACAAAAAATATAGTACATCAGGTACAACATCTGTAGGTAGGTAAACCACCTTACCCCTATAGATACAAAATTGGCTCACCAGCCTATATCGGTAAAAAAAATACATACATACAAAGGCACTCATGGTGCCTCTAGAGCTCCTCCACCTGGCCCTCTCTCTGGAGGAGGGGCCCCACCAGCTAGGGGTCCCTTGGGTCCTAGAGGCAGTCTCCCAGTCATCGCAACCCCCGCTACAACTATTCTCCGAACCACGGTCCACCATGCCACTGGAACACCCACACAATGTTCCAGGATTCCCTTGTCTAGGATTCGTGATCACATGCCCTCAGGCACTCCCTGTAGTACTACCTCCAAATGGTGGCGAATATCCTCAAAATCTCCCCCAGCCTCTGTTGGAGGAGCATGTGATGGCCCTGCATCGAGGTCATCAAAACGACATCACCCAGCTACTCTCTCATCATCATTGAGCCTCACCCCATCATCATCACACTATCGTCTCTCTCCTGCCTATGGAGGTCTCACTGGCCCCTAATGAGCTTGTTCCCTAACCAACTCAACCTCCTGCCTACGTGGTCCCACATCTGCACAAACAATAAAAAAATGGTAGCATCAGCATCCATCTATACATAACACACATGCTATACTATCTAAAAATCAAATCATCAATAATGACATCATACCTCTGTGATCGAACACCTCTCCTAGAGGTAACACCATCTTCAGATCACCTCAAAAGTCCACCCCACAATACAGATACTGTAGTATGATCTACGACATATTCCACCACACCTGTGCAGCCTCAGTCGTGAAGTAATTTCCACCCTCCCCACCACCATGATGAACCAGGATCATCGACCACCGCCTCAGTCGTGACTCTCACACACCAGGTGCACCCAACAACACTCTAGGGCACAACATCGGCACCCTCTCTAAAAACCATGCAACCAAGATAGACCCAAAGGAAAACTCCCCCGAGTCAGTAGTACGACACCTGTCCATCTTCCCTACCATCTTGGCATGGAGCATCAAGCCCCAGGCAAAATGCTCACTGGCCAGTGCCCTCTCCATAATCCTCAACTCACCTCCATTGATCTGCTGAGTCGCAAGAGACCCATAAAATCTCACAACCATTGTTTCCATGCAATGATGAAAAAGGGTGTCCATCACCCCAATACTCACCATGGAGACTGACATGAAGTTCTCCCTCATACAGTACCTCCGGCCTAAGACAACCAACTACCCATCCCTAAGTATTACGGGCTCTCCTGGTAAGGGACTCCCCCAAAAAGGAAGCCTAGTCAAAAAATATATATCCTTCGCCACGGTGAAGGCCAGCTGCTCTCCTCGCACCATAAATAAATGCAGATCCGGACTCCACATCTGAATCAAGAACTCCAAGAGATACTCCTGGGCCTGTATCAGGGGGCACTCAAAGAACTTCAATAGCCCACAAGTTGCCAAAGTATCATGGACCGTCAGCTCCTCATTGGTCAGTGCCTCCCTAAGGAGTGACCAGTCTCTCTCTCTCCAGTGAACTGGCATTGTCCAAATGATCACCTTCACCCACATATACAACACTTGATTAGCCACCACAACCCATAAAAACATCAAAATCTCCAAAAAGGATAATTTTTTACACCCTTCATCTTTGCCTCACATGCGCGACTATTTTTCCCACAGACATGCATAGATGCGCACCTATTCATCCCCTAGTCACGCACTCATGCACAACTATAGGCCATACAGAGGCACATTCATGCACCCCTGTCACATATACAGGTGTACATCATAGCGCGCCTATTCACTACACAGCTATGCATGCATGCACAATTGTTAGGGGCACAGACGTGCATGCATGTGTTGTTGTTATTTGCACAGGCACGCATGCCATGTGCACCTATTTTCCCCATTAGGGTGCCCCCATACACAGATCACCGAATTACAGGTATGCACCCATGTGCACACATTTCTCGATCGCCCGTGCACTGGGGGGCCACACTCACAAAACCCCTTGTACAGCCCTGCTGAAAAATAGAAACCCTAATTCTATGCAGGAGGATGCGACAACCAACCTGAAGCTCACTAATCCTGACTCGGTTGCCTCGATCTCTCATAATCTCCTAACCTCTTCTACAATCGCTCGTCCACTCAATAAGACGGTAGGTACAAATGAGGTGGCATTATGGGCCCTACAACTATATATAGTCTATTTTTCCAAACTTCTAGACTCATTTCTAGGAGCTTTGGGTGTCCTTTTTTCGATTCGTCTTCAGCCACAAGATCAAGACCCTGTCACCTACACCATTCCATTCCTCAGGCCACTTTCCATCCTCAGCCCTCAGCGGGCATTTTCCTCATCTAACACTTAGGTACGCATGGTTACATTCACATATTATTGAATAACTATTATATGATCTTTCTCTTGAGATATTGTTCACGTCGGGTATTCAGTTTTCATGTGTGAAGGTACTTGATCATTACACATCAACGGTATCCTTCCAGGTATATTATCGACACTGGCATGTAATCATTCCCTCTGAATATCAAAATGCATCTCCCAGTCACACCCTCTGATCTTTGACTCTAGGATCCCTATATCCAGCTCTACAGTATTGTCACATCCACTGCATTTCGGTATTGTCACATGGTAGCACTCTCCCCCACATGATTTTCCCCATTCATAGTCCCCTTAGCACTTTGACACTCATGATGTTTTCATCCTTTAGGGACAGGAGTCCCGATAGTCTTATGCATCGTCGAGAACTAGCCACATAGACCTTCTCCTCATTTTTCTAACCTACCCAATGGACTCCCGGATTACTTCAACATGGTTCTAGTTTTGACTGCACCTCCACAATATCATTAACCATCCATTTCACCCACCATCAATTTTCCCATCTGCAGATTGTCCTCCATACATTTCCCTAATATAGAAACCCGCCTATGGGACCCCCACCCTCCACTTGATTTTTGATCAACTTGCACCCTCATCAGGCCAAGCCATCTTACACTGGGGCACCCGTTTCTGTATCTGCATAGTTATCCCAACTTATTTTTTATTCTTTTGGTAATTGTACAAACCCTTTTTCCACATTTTCATAGCTTTCTTTTGTCACCTTTAGAAACCTTCCTTTCCCCAACAAAACAACCCTTGTCACCCTTGGTTGGGGCATTTTTCACTTCCCACTATCAATGACATTATCCATAAACACCGAGTCTCCTACAACCCATACACCTTTTTATCTCTGTGTTTATCCATTTTGTCACGCCTCTGGCACAATTTACCCTCATCTAGTTGTCCCCCTGACACTAGATTCAGATTTGCGGTTGCTTCCACTTTAAATCTCTCCCCAACCAGTGACAGTCTTGAGTCTCACTACTCCTAGACTTCGTCCATGTTAATCATCAGTTCCTGATTTTATCTGAGTGGATTCCTTGAATCCCTATGCTTCGCGAAGTCACATCTCCCTTTCTATTGACATCAGCATGGTTTTCAGAAAGGCAATAGTATCATGACTTTCATTACCTTTACAATGAGGAGTCTTAGATGACACAAGGAAAACCACCATTGTTCTCTGCTATCGTTGACCCCCTTAAAATTTGACTTCAACACTATCTCATGTTATAGTGGGTTTTACTTTGCGACTATTGTAGTTGTTTTATCTTAGCTAAAGACCTATGAAATCGGATAGACTATTAATGTCTTCACATTTATCGACACCTCCCACAGGTGTCCTTACTTTTTTTCTAGAGCTTGTTCACCAATAGAATTGTCCTCAGTTATCATCAAACCACCCCGAAGGGCACTGCAGTGATCTACGTCCACAACATCTTCAGTCATTGTATTTTGAGTTACATGACACAAGCATGGGGCATGCCCTCCTCGTTTGTACACAGTTTTATTTTATTATTATTTTTTTTTACACCCTGGGAAAAGATTGTGTCCTACAAGTCCCCCTCTCCTTCCAATGGATCGCTCTTGATAATCCTCACAAAGCTCTTTCTTACACAGGTACTATCAATAGAAGAAACATTGATGTATTTCGGCTATACATATGCTCCTAACCTCACACATTAGGGGGCATCTTTTATCATTGAAATTTCGTTCGCAAATGGTTACAAGAATCCGTCATCTCCAAACAGCTATTAGTTCACCCATGGACCAAAAATACATTTCCAAAAGTCCCAAAACTATACTACACAGGGATCGTTCACACATGTGCCATTCAAAAACAAAGAAAAGGTGCACATGCGCATGATGTGAGATTATGAATGCAAAAAACCGTGCATCCCTCAAAACGACACATTTATGATATCGGTTGGCCTCCCACCCACTTTTGGTTCATCTTCTGAGTCAATTTGACATCCAAATCTTGGCTGAATCCGAATGGGTGGCTAGTCAAAGACCTAAGGGTGCCCTAAATGGGCCCGTGTTCACACTAAAAGCTTGTTGAATAATGCCTCAAAGGTATGCTATAAAAGGAAGCCATAGGTGCACTATATTTTCAAGGAATTCATTTGTATTTGTTATGTTGCTGATATTCTTTTGGAGGATCCTCTTTCCTCATCAAGAGCATGCTAGCACCATTGCATTTAGCCATTCATATCACCTTTTGAGTGAATTTTCTTTGGATTCTCTTCACCATTTCATTCAAGTTTTCTAGTTGTAAGAAGAACTCAATCTTGGAGGTTCAAGAGCCCTCCCTTGGAGGAAGAGGGGACCCAAAGTCTCACTTTCTCTTTGGTGTTTTCTTTCCACTAATACAATCCTTTCCATTGGTGGCATGAGTCTTCTTTATTTTTTGTTCTAATGTCCTAATGCTCTCTAGTTTAATCTCTTTTATCATTGTTAGTTTAATTCTTTGCTTATCCTTTATGCTTTATATTTCTAACTCTTTACTTTACTGGTGTCTTGCCTAGATGACCTAACTGGGCTTGTAAGCACCCTTAGTTTTCTCATTTAGGTGACAAAAGAGGTGCAACAGAGGTAACTCAAACTTGTTCCCCACTCATGGAGTCATGGTCAGCTATTTTTACCAGGTTGTTCCATTTGTCTTCCAACATTTAATTTATTAAAAGTTTTTCTTTCACATGTATCAAAATAAAAAAGGTTAGTTGGGCAAGTCAAATATTTTCCCAATATTCATCAAGTAATTAATTAAAACAATAAAGATTCCAAATTCGTATTTTCCATAAATGGCAATTAATTTCCAAATCCAAATTTTCCAAAAACAAAAATTTATTTCAAGGTTCACTTAGAATTTAATATTCTAAAATTTGAGGATATTACATCCTCTCCCCCTTAAGTATAACATTGTCTGCAGTGTTCATTCCTCTCTCAGAATAGGGTTGGATAATATTTCAACAAATCTTCCTCCAATTCCCAAGTGACCTCCTCAGGGATAAAGTGCTTCCATTACTCGTTTACCTGGGCGATGGCTCTATTCTGTAGTACTATTTCTTTCCTGTCCAGAATGCATAGAGGTTTTGCTTGGAATTGGCCCTCTGGTTCCTCTTGCACCATGTTCCAATCAATGATGTGAGTAGGATAATGAACATACCTTTTTAATAAGGAAAACTGAAACACATTATGAACTTTTAAGTTTGCAGGAAGTTCTATTTGATATGCCACGGGTCCGATTTGAGTTAAAATATCGAAGGGGCCACAAAACCTGGGTGCCAACTTTGAACAATTTCCTAGATTGAGAGATATCCTCCTTGCTTTTACTTTCAGATATACATTTCCCCCAATTTGAAATTCCTGGTGTCTCCTTTTTAAATCTACGTATCTTTTCTGTCCATCTTGGGCCTCATTTAAATTCTATTGTACCTGTTTTACCATTTTCTCCATTTCCTAGAGCATTTCTAGTCCCATCATAATCATGTCAACTAGATTATCCCATCTAATAGGGGTTGTGCATTTCCTTATGTATAATTCTTCGAAGGGACTCATATTGGCTGATGTCTGATAGCCATTATTGTAAGAAAATTCAACTAAGTGTAGGTACTCCTCCCACTTAGTTGGTTTCGTTCTCACATACATTCATAACATGTCTTCCATAATCTAATTCATTCGTTTGGTTTTCCCGTTTGTTTGTGGATGGTAGCTTGTGATGAAATTCAGGGTAGTACCCAATCCTGCAAACAATTCCTTCCAAAAGTTTGACGTAAATTTGACATCTTTATCAAAGATCACCATATTAGGAATTCCATGCAATCTAAATATTTCTTTCATAAAAATTCCAGTAATATTAATTGTTTTATAAGTAGATTTCACACGTATAAAATGTGCAGATTTGCTAAGTTTATCAATCACTACCATAATCGAGTCATTTTTCTTTTGAGTCTTAGGCAAACCTATGATGAAGTCCAACGAGATAATCTCCCACTTCCATTATGGTATAGGTAGAGGTTGTAGCAGATCAAGTGGATGTTGATTATTAACCTTCACCTGTTGACAATCTAAGCATTTAGATAAATATTAAGTTGTTTCACTCTTCATGTTAGGCCAATAAAACAATTTGCTTAAGGATGTTATCATTTTCTGGTATCCTGGGTGACCAAAATACAACCTTTTGTGAAATTTGTCAAGCATTGTTGATTTTAAATCAGTAGAATTAGGTACATACATCTTGTTTTTTAACCTTAGCAGTCCATTTTAATCTAAACTCATATCTGTTTTGTTCAGTTTCTCTACATTTTCTTGCATTTTTGTTGTTTTCTTGATGTACTTTTCGTCATTGTTTCTTGCATATTTTATTCTTTGTTCGATTTTTTTTCTTCTTTGCTAACACTTATCTCATAAATTCTATTAGTCCTCCAACTTAGAGCATCTACAACTTTGTTTTCTTTACCTTTGATGTGTCGTAAATCGAAATCAAATTCACTTAAAAAGGATAGCCATCTCACTTGCCTTTTGTTGAGATATGTTTGACTAAATAAACTCTGTACACCACTGTTGTCAGTTAGTAGCAGAGACCTTATCTCCATTAAATAATGTCACCACATTTTCAGAGAATGTATTATAACTTCTAATTCTAAATCATGTGTAACATAATTTTGTTCATGTTCTTTCAGTTTACGTGATTCGTAACAGATCACATGTCCATATTGTGTTAGGACTCCTCCCAAGCCTTCTTTGCTTGCATCCAAGCAAACTATAAAATATTTATCGGGGTCCGCTACCCTTAGGATAGGTGATGTAGTTAAGAGTCCTTTTAATTTATCAAAGTTGTCTTGACACATTTGTGTCCAAGTAAATCTTATTCCCTTTTTTTGTATGGGTGTAATTGGATACATGATCTTAGTAAATCCTTTGATAAATCTTTGTAATAACCGGTAATTGCCATGAATGATCTGATGTTTTCTACATCCTCAGGGATAGGCCATTCCATAATGGATTTTATCTTTTCTGGATCAACTGCAATAACATCTTCGAATATCACGTGTCCTAAGTAATGTGTGTTTCTTTGGTAGAATTCGCAGTTATGAAACTTCACATACAACTTATGTTTCCTTAAGGTATGCAATACTATTTTCATATTTTCTTCATGTTCTTCTTCTATTTTCAAGTAAACTAAAATATCATCTATAAACACCAACACAAATTTATCCAGCTATTGACTGAATATACTATTCATCAAACACATAAAGGTTGTTGGTGCATTAGTAAGACCGAACGGAATTATGACAAACTCATATTAGTGTCTGTAACGTGTTCTAAATGTTCTTTTATTTATGTCTTCGCCTTTTATTCTAACTTGGTGATAACCAGACCTTAAATCTAACTTAGAGAAGATCCTTTCTCCTACAACTTGGTCAAACAGTTCGTTAATTCTGGGTAAAGGATACTTATTCTTGATCAACATCTTATTTAGTTGTCGATAGTCAATGCACAGTCTCAAGGTCCCATCTTTCTTTTTAATGAAGATAATCTATGCTCCCCAAGGTGAGAGACTTGGTCTGATATATTATTTATCTAACAATTTTTGCAGATGAATTTTCAGTTCCGTTAATTTGGGTAGACTCATTCTATAAGGTGCCTTAGATATCGGGGCAGATCCAGGTAGTAGATCGATAGAGAAATCTATCTCTCTTCTTGGAGGTAGTTCTGGTATTTCTTCCCCAAATACATCTCTAAACTCATGTAGGACTACAAAGTCCTCTAAACTTGGTTTGTTTTCCTTTTCTAATAGATTAGTTACCTGAACAACATAAACTTGGTAACCTTTGTTCATACATTTCTTAAACTGCATGGATGATATTTGCCTAACCGAAATTGGTTTTTTGATCCCTTGTACCATCCTAACTGTGTTGTTTTTGTCTCTGTAAATAAGTGACTTTTCATAGTAGTTTAGAATTACTTTATGTTTATCTAACTAGTCCATTCCAATGATTAAATCATAAGATCCCAAAGGTAAAATGTTCATATCTAACTTTGTACTTTGACCTTCTATGCTGAGTTCACATTCAGTAATAAAATATGTTACCCTTCTCTTGGTCCCTATTGCTAACTATACTAACCAGGACTTAGCATGCTTTACTTTCTTGAGCTTGTTTAATTCAACTAAACTTGGAGTGACATAACTCAGACTAGCTCATGGGTCAATTAATATGGAAATGTGGTTATCATGAATTTTAACTTCAACCTCCATGATAGTGGATTGATGATCATCTTTCCTGCCATCCATAGCTGCATTAAGTCTGTGCAAGCTTCTTCCCATATCTCCTACTGTCAAAGATTCTAGCAGGTTATGGACTGAAGTTCTTTCCATGGAAATGAAGCGTGGACAATTTCTCCTCAAGTGAGGTTCTCTACACTCCCAACACCTCAATGGTTCTCTAGGGTTTTCCCCAACTTTTTTGATTCCCAGTTTAATTGGCCTACCTCCCCCTTGAACGCTTTGTGTGTTTCAATGATAGTCCTTATTTTGGAAACTTTTTTCCATATTACGGAAAGGGGCCAGTTGGAACCCTTTCTTTCATTGATTCATTATGTCCTGTTTCTTTTCCTTCCATGCCCTAGGAATTTCATACCTCTTTTTGTATTGATCATAGGACATCTGATCCTTTCTAAACACTTCATTTAAAGACTTGGGATTCTCAAATTCAATTCTATCTTTGTACGACTATGGTAGACAACTTACAAATCATTGTATCCTTACTTTGTATTCCTTGATGTATGGTAAAAATCTCAATAGTTCTAGAAATTTATTTATCAGATCATCCATGGTCATTTATGGGAGTCTTAGCTCATATAATTCCTTAGTTTTTATTTCGTAATAGATTTCTGAAAAATATTACTTCTTGAAATATTTCTTAAAATATGACCATTCCATTTGTTTCTCTTTCAATCCCTTAGCCAATTTCAGGTATTGCCACCAGATACTTGTTTCTCCCTTCAAGTTCTAAATGGCCATTCTGACTCTCATATTACTAGAGTAATTGTAAATCTAGAAGTATTTATTTATATCTAGTAGCCAGGCTTCAACCTCTTCACCCATCCTTGATTCTCCGTCAAAGGTGGGCGGTTTTATTTTCTTGAATTCACCTTCCAAATGATCTACTTGTTTTATTTTTCTTCCTGTAGTTGTTTTTTTTCTGTCATGGGTGTGTCTTCAGAAGAAATATTCTCATTTTTTGTTTCATGACTAGAGTTTTTCAAGGACCTTTTGTTGAATTCTTCCTTCTTGTCATTTTCCTTTGGGCTCTTCTTTGTTACTATACTGCATAGAAACATTTCATTTATTTATAACTGGTCTTCCTGTGCCTTTTTTAGATTTTTCGTTATCTTCTTTAAACACTTGTAATTCCACGATGAGGTTCTTCATTGTTTCCAAAACTAAGGTGGTTGAACCTCCTTCATTGTTATTCCCTAGTTCTTTAGGAAGTCCTTGATTAGGATTCTCTTTAGGTCTGATTTCTTCTTCATTTTGTGCTGACATTATCACAACATACCAACAATTTTTCTGTTTGTAACAGTAAACATATTTGTTAGTTTTTCTAACATAATTAAAATAATTAAATTAATTTGGCCTTGCCCTGAGGTCAGAGTGTTGTAACCTTCACCTCTCATACCATATGTAATGTACCCCAAATTTCCCAAATAAAAAAAATAAATTGTTAGAGGGTATTAAAGTCCCTTGAATCTCCAACATTGTTTGCGACTCAGAGATAATCCATTATATATATCTTATTCTTGTAATATATGCATAACATTTTTACTTCTTTTTCTTTATCCTTCTTAAATGATGAAGGAGATTTAAATTACACTTGTCTCTTACTTTTATATTTCATTATAGCGTCATTGTTGGATTATAAATCACACACTTATTTTTATTGAAGAGTTTGGTTACCAAAAATATCCTCTCTAACTTCCTATGATATCAACTGCTCAATCCTCAAATATGTATGAATACCTAGAATCCTCTTTCCGAGATCTTTCTAGTGACTACTTCCTTCCTCAATTCTGAGCTTTGAGAAGAAAGCTATGATCCTTTAAAACTTATGCTTTTTATCTAATGAATTCCTTGTGCATTTGATATATTTTATATGAGATAATGGCTCTTAGATATTTTTTGGACCCTATCAAAAAGTTCCCAGGTCTTAAGTACCTCTTTTGATGTAGGTTCGAACCAGACAAAACCCACGGGTTTCCTTCCTAACCCCTTTTTAGTTATTTAACACAGTTTTCGGGAACTAGCCCTTTTTCTTCATCCCTCAATTGCATGTGACCATTGTTGGAAGATTGGTTGTTGTCATTGATGTCAACCCTAGTCATGGGTTTTGGACCAGAATATTGATGAAGTTATTTGGACATGAAGGAAAATGAAAATGAAGATACAACACCCATGGATGTATAGTATACATCATTCTCTTTCCGGTGGTATGTGGCACGTCACGTGGATCCTCATGGTTGAGGAGAAATGAATTTTTGAAGATGACAAAGTGAATTGTACATGTAGGCCCTGAAGA
>ML780033.1:1625744-1641723 GCA_009831015.1 Picea engelmannii | reverse complement strand
TTATATATTGTGCATGGTGTATTGTGGTGTATTGGTGTAATTCTTATACCATTGTTCATTTCTCATTGGATATAATTGAATGGTTTAATTATAAGTTGAAAAAGGTTTTAAATTGTACTTGATACTAATTCACCCCCCTCTTATTATCAACAATCATAGTCTATGACCCATTCCTATCAGATAGGTGCTTCTTCGGATCCTTGAGAGCTTAAGGGCTCCATAACTTCGGCTTCAGAATATATTGCTACTTCATCCCTTATTTATCCCGAACACCGAATTGGAAAACTTCATGAAGTGGGGTGGATAAACAGTCCACAACTTCCTCAACAACTGAAGGTTGGGATTTATTACAGAACTTTAGGCTTTGGAAGTTCTGGGATGTCCATACTCTCCAGTATTCTGAAGTGCTCAGTCTCTAGATTATGGTATCGATTGCCACGTACCTTCTCCCGATCAACGATTGATATTAACTCTGGCCTCCGAGACTTCTTGACTCAACAAAACTGCAACACAATTCCTCTAGAGTACCAAGTCTTCAGACCTTGGGATCAAGCGCCACGCATCCATTGGGGCCAACATTATCTGTTCTTGAACTAATAAATAATGAAAACGTCACATCAAATTTATTACTTTTCCAATTGTGAGGACATGGGTTGGTGGTTTTGGAGTAACCCGCCAATCGTTCCGCAATTGTCCCCACACTGACACGAACCCCTTCTGGGAACCGTGGTTTGGATTACGGAACCGTCCTGTAGAATTATCTGTCATGGAAATTTGATCTCTGCAATGCCTCCTAGCCATCGATCTTGATAGATCATGATCAAATTTAATGCAACCCTGATCTAGCTAATTTTTTTTCCAATTTTAACTACCTTGTGCCACTACCCGAAGATGTTTTCATCAAAGATGGTCCGTTAGATGAATTCAGGATGCTCGAATTTTATTCGGGGAATCTCACTTCAGGAGAAATTGAGAATTGGGAACAGATATCTTGAATTCCTGAAGGCCCAAATGAATCTAGACCATTGATCTAGAGCTTATCATAGTCATTAGATCCAGGAGGAGGATATGTGCCATGAAAAGAGATCTACGTCAACAGACCACATCAGCAAGGACATGTGGCACAATCAAATGATGAAAAGATTCAAGATGAAATTGGAATTTCGGTACATGTAATTCACGAATCTAAGTGACACGTGGCAACCACTTGGCCAATGCCAAGTCAGTAGTGAAATTTACAAGTTACGTCACATCAAAAGTATGTACTTTGGGAAAAACCAGTTTCTAACATCATAAATCACACGAAGCACTAAAGGTCGGAGTTAACACTAACTGTTGATCTAATTCAGAACTCAAGCTAAGTTTTATCCTTGGATTATTTTATTGTTTGATTTCCTCATAATTAAAATGCTATCACAATTACTAAACCCTCATTTTACTTCCTTTGCAGGTTGTGCAAATCAAGGTAATCAGATGAAAGAAACATATTTCTAAAAAGGTATTTGAGTTCTGATCTATGCGCGCATTACTTCGGTTACATACATATTTTGTGTATACTTCTTGGAACTCTGTTTACAATACAAGAGGTTGTGGAGTCTTTGATCTATGGTACTCCAACTATAATATTTGAACAATGATCGATTGAATACAATGGTTTCTTTTGCAAGATACTTTGAATTCATCACTATATTTATGTGGTAATGAAGAATGTATTCAGACTATTATTTGTTCTATCTATTCTCTGTGGTAATGGTGTATGTACAGATTTAAATAGAAATTCAATATATATGTACCACCATCACATTTCAAATAAAAAATATATTCAGTATCCTTTAACTATACTAAGCCATCATATTCCTAACAAATAAAAATCATAAACATAACATTGACAAGGAATGAAATCCAAGATACATATCTGAAACCCGATGCTAGAATACAAATGGAACAGTCACGTTCCACCCAACCATAGAACAAAACAACCAATTTCACTTTCCCTGTTCACCCCTAGCCTAACCATCAGTCCATAAGGGCAAACTAGATGATCCTCCTTAGCTATGGTCACAATCCACAGATCAAAAATTCCTTTGCCTCACACTAACAGTGCTCATAACAACAAATAGTTTATTTCCCCCCAACATACTAAGCAACGTCATGCCTCCTCCATATGTTGTTATTATATGTATCCTTGTGCCTAGGTCTTTCCTTCCCTCCTTGGGAAATTTGCAGCTTTACAAATCCCTAATTTTTAGGGGTTGTTAGTGGTCAAATTCCACATTTGTCGCTTGTAAAAATTAGCCTTGAGGTAACTCAAACCTGTTCCCTACTCATGGATTCATGGTCAACTATTTTTAACCTGGTTGTTCCATTTATCTTCCAACATTTAATTTATTAAAAGTTTATCTTTCACATGTGTAAAAATAAAAGAGGTTAGTTGGGAAAGTGAAATATTTACCCAATAGTCATCAAATAATTAATTACAACAATAAAATTCCAAATTCGGATTTTCCATAAATGGCAATTAATTTCCAAATCTAAATTTTCCAAAAACGAAAATTTATTTCAAGGTTCACTTAGAATCTAATATTCTAAAATTTGAGGGTATGACAATGTCATTGTTACTTTGGGAGGTCAAATCTATAGGGTACTAAAGGTAGTCCCAACCACTACAATTTCCTTGATCACGACAAATAAATGCCAAAATTTAATCTCTCAAATTAAAAAAATTGTCCTCTTCACGGTTGAGTTAAAAACTGATCAAAGGGTCATTGTGGCTACCACCCCCTTAGCATAGAGCCTCACACAAAAAAAGTATATGGGAAAGATATATATATATATATATATATATATATATATATATCTTTGCTTCATCTACAAGGGTCACTCTGCACTACGAGGTCAAACACTCAATTGAATTGATACCTAGTGCTCCGTTAAATAATGGCCCAATTGATGAGGTTTCCTTCTAAAAAACAACTTTTTGGATAATGTACGTGCCCTAATGCACTATTAGAATGCATACATACATGTGATTCATGCTAGTCCATCCATGTACATACACCTGTTAAATGCTAGTTAACCCGCATTTACCTACAAAAATTGCAAAAAATATAAAATTATTTGTATTTCATCGGAGTTTATGGGCTATGAAGGGTTTCCTAACCATTCTACCCCTTGTAGCCCATCCCCAAATCGAATAACCATATTTTTCTCAAATAAAAAGAGGTCTTGGGGAGTCATTTAGATATACGAATAAGAAAATAAGAAAACTCTACCAAAATATTTTCCCTCTCATTGCTCAAGTTTTGCGTCTTGCTCTAAGTTTGATCCTCAGATTACCCTTCCATCCATTCTACCTATGCAACCCTTCCTTCTTCCCATGATGGCATGTTGGTTGTGATAATTATAAGTGGTATCAGTGGACTTGGAGTAACGATACAAGATCCCATACTTGGCTCGTAAAGCAGTGTCCGCATGAAAAGGTTGTAACCTTTTTACTTGTTTATGAATAAAATATATTATATTTGTCATAAAACTTTATGTGTACACTTTCTTTGTCTATTTGATCTTTTACATGTATATTTAAGTTTTTAAGTGATTACTAGAGATTATATATGATGTTGTGTTGTGTTCTTAGTCTATTATAGGTTAGCTTTGGGAGGATATCTATGACCAAGGAGGAAACAACAAGTGGAAGAGGTCTACATCAATTGTAAGGATTCAAGGTGATATTCTTAACCTTCTCTTCCCTCTCTCTTATCACTTAGTCTAGATTATTTTGGAGTAGATTAGAGATAAGTCAATATTTTAAGGGAGTTATCACTCTAGCCATTCCTTGGACCCAATTTAGGGGGATTTTCCCCATAGAATAATTGACGACTCCATCGAGGAGTCACTCTAGGGTCTTACTGGGAGATATTAGTTTTATTTAATTTCCAATTTCTTTTTGAGTTTTCTGAGTGTTCTGAGTCAATTTGGGTCTTTGGTCACCTTCCAGGTTCCTATCAACTTTCTTTTCCCAATTTGTCTATCCAAACGTTTTCTTTTTTGAAACTTTACAGAGGTGTACGCGCCCTTTCCTCTGTACAACACACATACATATGTGTTTTTCATTATACACAACTCGTGCACATATGTCAGTTGGCCATGCACAACACAGGTCTTTGTGGTCTAGAAGATGTTTTTCAAAAGATTTCTCTTTCCTGTTAAGAATCTCTTGGCTTCTCAGGTCTTTCTAATTTCTCTAGGGTTTTTTTTTAATGTGTTTGGATAGGTTCAAGGCTCACATTATCTTGCAACTTGTAAAGAATCTTATTGTTTCTTTGTCTCCTTTTTTTGTTGTCAAGGTTAAGGGTGAGCTTGTGAGCTTTAGGTCCTCCTGTGGATTCCAGTGAATCAATGCTTTCAAGTAGTGGATTAGGGTATGTGTCAGTATTTGGTTTGTCTTCTCTTTACCCTTATTATTCTTTGAAAAATGAAAAAATATCATTTTCTTGTTATTTTCATTTCTAATCATATAAAAATAAAAAAATTGTTGTAGTTCATTAACTGCATTTGCATTGTATTATCCATGTTTTTTTGGTATTTGTAGCATATGTTGTTTTTAACAAAAGAAAATAGTTATGATTCCAATGTTCCTTCTAGGCTTATTCCTTGAAAGTTTTAGTAGTTTGCATTGCATTTTGAAACGAAAAAATATTCTAGGAGAAATTGCATTTTAGGATCTTGGTCTATATTTTGAAAAGTTTGCACCTTCAAAGTTAAAAAGCCATTTTTTTCAGTTGTATAACATAGTTTACTTTCTGCACAATGTTCTAAAATTACTATAAACTCTTCTCTTTCTTATCTTGAGAACACTACAAGTGTCACTTCCATACCTTCTAAGTAAATTAAGCCATTTAAAATCAAATTTTAGTGCTAAAATAAACTATAATTTTATGTTTGTAAGGTACACCAAGTAGTCTAGGCTTAAGGGCCTTGAAACAGGTGTGGAGAGGAAACTCTTCAAGGCCTCTTAAATAAACTTAAGAGTCTATGATAGGGAGTGTAAAAGTACAATTTCATAATAGTTAACCAGTAACCCCCTCTAACAACACACATACATACATGTTCTACATTATACACAACTCATGAACATACATAGGTTGGTCATGCACAACATAGGTCTTTGTGGTCTAGAAGAGTTTTTTCAAAAGATTGATCTTTCCTGTCAGGAAGATCTTGGCTTCTCAGGTATTTCTAAGCTCTCTAGGGTTTCTATTTATTGTGTTTGTATAGGTTCAAGGCTCATATTATCTTTCTCATATTAGGTTCAAGGCTCATAAGAGTTATCTATGACCCCCCTCTAACACAGGGGCTAAAAATGAGGTCATGTGAGGAAAGGTAGAGGAGATAACCCCTCCAAAGCTAGACCAAACATAATGGGGATTGCATATTGAGGGTGATTCTTGGGATATTTGTTGACCACATTTGACTATGTATATTTCTGGATATAGAATCCGTTCAGGATCCTCATTTATCTTCTGGACCATTTTCTTTTGGTACCCTTGACTGTACCCACTTGGTGAATGACTACTAGCTAGAAACCTAGTTTCCTTTTTGTATGGACTTACACAAGTGAATACAAGGGTATTTCATGGTACCTAGGGTAGATGTCAGATTCCACTTTGCAGATTATACATGGAGGGTGTTTTCATGTTCGAGTTACACTTGCACCAGTAATTTTCTCTAGTGTCGATTGGCATAACTCTTATTCCTGCCACTCAGTTGATTTCTTGATTTGACTTTAGGGACTTTTTAGTATGTTCTCTATGTTTCATGCTAGCTTAATCTTAGAGTTTTGTTTGATCATTTCAAAAGGTGGAAGATAAACAACTCTGTCATTCCTGTAGGCTTCAGGGTCTGTCGTTGGTTACTTTAGAACCACCTCTGCCACTATTGAGGCAAAGGCTAGATCAAGAGGGTTATTTTGAAGTGAATGGGCCACCGGAAGTTGTGACCTATAATTATCCTAGAGAATACACACTGGAACAAGAGGATTCTACCATTTTTTACCTTGAAGCTGAAGGCTTCAGGCCTGCAAACCCTCTGATCACTTATTGTTATAGCAAGATTTTCCTCACCCTATGAAAATTTTCTCAGAAGGCCTTTTTCCATTTCCCTGTGCAGACTTGAAGTCCTTGTTTATAGTTCCCAGAGCTAAAAATAATATTTTTCCACATATATGCGCCCTAACTATTATACAACATGCATATACATAGGTTGCACCACTATAGCCCGTGTACATTGGGTTTTGTGCCAAAAATTAAAAACATGGTGTCGAGTTTCCATGTCACGTCATGAGATCCATGATCCTTGACCTTCCATATACTAGAAACATTATGACTCGACCCTTCAGTTCCATTTGAAGGATATAAATGGGCCATATCCAAGCTGTGGAAAAGAGGAGAATAATTCAACTTTGAGAGCAAAGTTACTCTGGAGAAATTATTCACTCCATATTGAGTCTGCATCCCTTTGTCCTTTTAAGTATGAACACATTTTTCAGCCCCCAATCTCTTCCCTACTTGATTGAGAACCTCATTGTATCTATTATATGAGCTTTCCTTTGGTGGAGGATTGAAGTGGTGGAGGTCTAGCTAGAAGGGACTTAGTTTCTCGGTTATGAACTGTGCCGACACAATTTTTTTTTATTTATTCACTCATGTTGATTACATTTTAATAGAAAGACTCTTTTCTCGTCCAATTCATATCTTGCAAATATTTGAATTATTATTCCATGGGCATATTTGTTATGAATGTTGATGGATTATGCTATTGAATGTGCTAAATTTATATATTATCACCATATGCTTGCGTTTCTTGGTTATTGAGGAAAGGTTGCAGGTGTATTGCTTTGAGTCAAGTGCTCAACAGTGGAAATCATCAAACATTTGGATGAGGTAGGCTCTTTATCTTGTCTTGTTAGCATATCTGCTTATATAGAATACTTGAGATTAGAGTTAATTTCTGCATTCATTTCCGTCTGTTATGGTTTACCCCTGGCCATAGAGATATTTTCCTCGTAACACTTATTTATCAGTCCCACTCCTTATTCAAGTAGTCCATCCTCAGGTGATTTCACCTGATCGTCGTTTTATTAGATGAGTGACGATGGAAGAAAATAATGTTATATCTTCTGGGAGTCCTTATACTCCCATCTCGACTCTAGTTTGAGGGGGTGTAGTTCCCCCTCCCCCACCTCCACCTATATGGTTTACCCCTAGCCATTGAGATATTTTCCTCATAACACTTATTTATCAGTCCCACTCCTTATTCAAGTAGTCCATCCTCGGGTGATTTCACCTAATCATCGTTTTATTAGATGAGTGGCTATGGAAGAAAATAATGTTATCTCTTCTGGAAGTCCTTATACTCCCATCTCGACTCCAGTTGGAGGGGGTGTAGTTACCCCTCCCCCACCTCCACCTATAAGGACTACGAATAAATAGACACCTACAACGTCTTCTAGTGGCACAATTCCCACAACGACTATGACCATTTTTTCTTTTATTCAGAACATGTCTAGCACTCCCTTTTCATATAAGATGCTAGGTTTCGACTCTAGATCGACTTTAAATTACTCTACTCTATAGATTATTGGTCTAGGGCAAGGAGTTCTGGCGCTCCCTTGCAAGAATCCTTCACGAGCACCACTGCTCTATTTAATGCTATCCCTTACGACAAGGGTCATATCCCCCCTCTGTTCCCTTTGCTCGGAGGTGTGTTCCAACAACCATTCAGGCTTGATACCAGTTCCATCTTGTTCATTGGAGGGAGTCATGGGCCTCATGGGCCTCATTCCTATATGACTCTGGTAGGGTCTATTCCTTTTTCTTTGTTTTGGTGCTTTAAAAAAAAACACTTTCTCATTGTCTACATTCTCGTCAAGGGGAAACCCCATCTTTAGTCAACCCAACCCTATGTAAGGCTTCGTTCCTTCATAGGGAGTGATGACATGATATTTCTCCTCTCAAGGTCTTGGAAATCCCTAGCAGGGATATTTTCCTTCACAATGGATTTCGATCAGGGGAAACCCCTCCCACACTCAGTGGAACCCTGGGTAGGGTTCATTGGCTATGTTAGGATCATCGGCTGGGGGAATCCCTAACCAATGTCCTTGGAATACCTTGCAAGGAGAAATCCCTACCCAAGGTATGTCATCAAATTATGTGAATCTATTGATGATGCAGAATCAATCACAAACTCCTTTTACTAGCCAAGGTCACCATGGTTTCTACCAAAACCCTGACCAACAAGAAACATTTTCTTGGAAACCTTGTGCCAGTCAAAACCCAGGCTCCTCTTTTCCCTTGAATCCACCGCAACTTAGGTTACCTTTCTTGGAAACTCTTCATTTTCCATATTTATCAAGGTTGTTGAATGATCTAATCTGTCATGATCCACACTGGCCTCCCATGCCGACTAAGTTTCCCTCAAACATACCTAAGTTTGAAGGAAATCATGGCGAAGACCCAAGTGATCATGCTACAACATTTCATTTATGGTGCTCCTCCAACTCATTGAAGGATGACTCTATTCAGTTGTGTTTATTTCAACGCACTCTCATAGAGGGTGTTGTGAAATGGTATATCGAGCTCGATAACTCAAAGTATTATTAATTTAATGACCTGGAAATGGTTTTCTTAAACCATTTCTAGTTACCAATGAGATATAATGTCGAAACCGAGTTGTTGGCCAACTTTGAGAAAACAAAATCCATCCATATCTTCGATAACATATGATAATGACGTCGTTGAAAGAGATTGATCAAAGTGAAGGTCCCTCCCACTTTTTTTCTCGATTAGTTCCTAATGTCCTTGGTGCTTGTGTCTCCAAATATGTAGCATATTCCATATTATTTTCCAAAGAAGAGGCTAGTATGAGAGCCCAACAACTAGAATTGATTTACTCTTAATCCGATATGATGTACAATATTATCTCGGATGCACCACGATTGAATTTTGACAAGACCAAATAGAATTTTGGGCCTCATATTCATGGTATAATAGGCTTAGCACAAAGAATCCCATAGATCAATTGAATAACTAGTGGCAACAATTATCGATTCAACAGACTTTAGCCAACCAAACTTCTGGTTAGGATACCCCCGCAACCCAAACATCGGATGCACAAAGTGTGCAGTTGATGAATCCAAAGGGTAACTAGAAAACTAAGGGAAAGAGGAAAGCCAAAGGAAAGAAGGGTAAGGGGGATACAAAGGTTGATAATAATTCTAGAAAGGATAAAAATGAAAATAATAAGGTGGATTTTATGTGTAATCTTTGCATGGATGATCACTTGACTCACCAATTCCCTCTACTTGAGGAAGCCTAAAATATTTTGGCATAACAACAACCTACTGTGTTAACTATCCCTTTTCCACAAGGGAAAAATATGGGTCAAGCTTCCTCATCCAAGAATGTGCCTGGGGGAAATCAGGGAACCCCCACACTTAATGCTAATAATGGAGTTGCAAATGTATAAATGATTATATCATATGTTCATATACATACTAGGGCTCACGATTATAGAATTCTAGAATCTGCTGACAAGGGAAAAGAAGCTTCAAACACACTGCCTCCTCTTCATATTGATAAGAATCTGGGAGAAACTATGAATCACATCTGTAAGGGTGAATTTAAGAAGGATTCTCACAACCTGAATGAAATATCTACTTAGAACTACTCTGTCATGGAGGATCTGCCACAAACTCCTTGTGTGATGGCTACTATGGAAGTTCTCCAGAGTTGCCACTCACAAACAAAAGCATTGTTGTCTTCCTTGGGTGCTGCCAAGACTGCTAACTAAGGAATGATTATTTATTACCCTACCAATTATAAACCTCTTCTCCCTCACCATGTTGGTTTTCAGATAGTAGTGGTTTATGCCATGAAATCATTGAGAAAGAAAATTTCCTGCAGGGTGGTAGACAAGGGTGCCTCGACTTGTGTGATGTCATTGGCATGTTGGAAGGACATTGTCCAACCTGATTTGTCTCCTTTGTCGACGTTGCTAACTGTGTTTGAAAGTTTTTATTTTAGACCATATGGCATAATCCCATCCTTCCCCATGTTGTTGGAGGGAAAAACCATGTGCATCGAGGTAGAAGTAGTCGATGCACCTCTTGGCTACAATATTTTGTTAGGAAGAAGTTGGACCTATGCTATGACAATAGTT
Source organism: Picea engelmannii (assembly GCA_009831015.1). Taxonomy (NCBI): domain Eukaryota; kingdom Viridiplantae; phylum Streptophyta; class Pinopsida; order Pinales; family Pinaceae; genus Picea; species Picea engelmannii. Next base: position 1,631,508 of record ML780033.1, on the reverse strand, counting down.
GTATCCACCATTTTTCAGATATTATGTTTTCCTCACGAAGGTCGGATCATAACTATTGATTAGTTATCCTTCTCTTGTATTAACCCTTCATCGGGGACATCCACGGTCCCAATGATTGAAAACCCGCAACCAGGTACTGTCAACTTAGGTTCCATATTGTTTCCATATCTAATGGGGACTTTTGATTATCCGCCACCTTCGAATGATGCCAATTTTATTTCAGATGTACCCATAGACCTTGGGATGATATTCACCATAGATCTTATTTTTTACCTAAGATGAGGAGAGTAGAAGTAGGAGATTTCACCACGACCATGAATGGAGATGCCACTTGTCGTGTTAACCCTCTGGCCATGCACAAAATCTATGCCAAGGGAAAGATGGCGAGTATAGATGAAACGATTCCAATTGACATCTATAGAACCCTTAGAATCCTTGAAAACTTCTTCATCAGAGTGGATTGTTCCTACAAGGAGATTCAGGTATACACTAAATTATTAAATAGCTTTGAAACATTTTTTCATAGTCTTATGAGGAGATGCCAGGAATTGACCCATGTATAGTCAAACACGAGATTAGAAATTATCCTAATGCTAAGATTGTTTGGCAGAAACTTTTCCCATTCAATCCTCACAAGGAAATGAAAATCAAGGTTGAGGTAGAGAAACTCATTAAGGATGGTTTCATCTATCTAGTGCAATTGATGAAATGGGTGTCAAACCCTGTTCCTTTCAACAAAAAACAAGGTACGATTTGTGTGTGTATGGACTTTCGTGATCTGAATAAAGCTTGACCAAAAGATAATTTTCCAACCCCATTCATTGATTAGATCGTCGATGAATGTGTAGGCTGTGAATCCTTTTATTTTATGGATGATTTTTCTAGGTACAACCATATTCAGATCAAACTCAAGGATCAACATAAGACTGCATTCATATGTCCTTGGGGTATGTTTGCATACATGAAAATGTCTTTCGGCCTTAAAAATGTTGGAGCCGCTTTTCAGTGGGCCATGTTGTTAACCTTCCCTGAAATCAAGCATATAGTCAAGGCATACCTTGATGATATGGCATCACATTCTCATAAGAGATCTGATCATCCCGCACACTTATGACTTATTTTTGAGAGGTGTCAATACTACCAAATTCGCCTAAATCCAAAAAAGTGTAGTTTTTGTATAACATCGAGACATTTTTTAGGTTTTATCATGTCTACTAAAGAGATCATGGTTGATCCTATGAAGTTTCAGGAAATAGTTCAATTTTCTCCCCCGTGCACAATCCCCCATCTTTAAATTCTATAGGAGAAAGCCAATTTTCTTCAACAATTTGTTTCCAAATATGTCGAGATTACTAAAGGGTTTATGTGTCTCTTGAAAAAAGGGGTCCCATTTTGTTGGGATGAAGTGACTCAATGCTCTTTCGAAGCATTGAAATGTTCTCTGATGCCTACCCCTCTACTTAGTCCTCTGGATTATGGAAAGGACTTCTTGTTGTACTTGGCTGCAATAGAGTCTACTATTGGCATGGTCTTTGTTCAAGAGGATGACGCACTCGAGAAACACGTTATCTATTATCTTAGTTGAGGTTTAGTTGAACTGGAACTCAACTACACCCATGTTGAGAATATGGCTTTGACAGCTATCCATATTGTCCAAAGGTTATGTCATTACATTCTACTTTGCAAGACCATCGTCGTAGTTGTCATGAATCCTTTTCAATATGTGTTGACACGATGGGTCATCGGTGGGAAAATTAGTTGATGGATAGTCATCCTTCAAGAGTTTGACTTGGAATTTATTTCGGATAAGTCTAATAAGTCTCTTTTATTTTCCGAATTAATTTAAGAACTCCAAACTAAGAGTGGTAATGATTTTCCTGGAGAGTCATTGATCAATGGGGATATTTTCCTTATTGCATATTTAGACCCTTGGTATGGAGATCTACTTGTGTATATTCATACTTTGAAGTGCCCTTCCTCATCTTCTTGCGATGAGCATCGATAGATACGTCATCAAGTGAGAAACTATGTTATCATCGATGATGCTTTATATCGTCGAGGAGTCGATTGTATTCTTCGTCGTTATCTGACACATGAAGAGGAAAAACTTGTGTTGAATGATTTTCACACTAGATCATGTGGCGGTCACTTGTCCGGGTTGGAAAAAAACTAGAAAATTCTTCGCGCTGGATACTTCTAGCCCTCATTGATCAAAGATTGTGTAGAGGTGGTCATGAAGTGTCACATGTGCCAGATATTCTCTTGGAATATGTAGGAACACCCTGCTCCCATGTTTCCGGTTATTGTTGTCGGTCCCTTTACTAAGTGGGGGATTGATTTTACTACATGCCACATATATTTGACTAAGGGGAATCATTATATCATTGTGGCAATAGACTACTTTACTAAGTGGGTCAAGCCCATGTCGACATTTAAAAATGAAGGAGAAACGACTATGCTTTTCATTTTTAACCAGATTGTAGCCAGGTTTGGTATTCCAAAGGAGATTATCACAGACCATGGAAGTCACTTCTAGAATAGGTTGATGACTGATTTAACATCAAAACTGGGGTTTAAGAAAGAAAATTTGTCACCCTACTATCCACAGAAAAAAATTTAGGTGGTGGATGTCAATAAGTCTCTCAAGAATATTATTCAATGGACAATCAATTCATCCAAGTCGAATTGGAATTTGATGTTGTACTCGACACTTTAGGCATATCGAACCTCATTCAAGACTGCTACCAGTTTATATTCTTTCCAACTCATTTACGGGCTAGAGGAAGTCTTTCCCATAGAGAGCCAAATTCCCTCTCTTAAGTTGGCAGTGGAATTACTACCCAACACAACTCCACTTGAAGAGCATCTAATGTATCTCGAGAAGCTCGATGAGAAGCATCTAGATGCATCCTTGGACAACAAGGCTCACAAACAACGTGTCAAGTGTTAATATGATCGGTCTGTCCACCCTACATTTTTCTCCGAAGGAGATCTTGTCTTGGTCTATGACCAAGATAAAGATCCCTTGGGGGAAAGAAAATTCAAACCCATGTGGCTCAAACCATTCATTGTTAAGAAATTCTTAGAAAAAGGTGTTTATCAACTAGTTGATTTTGATGGTAATGCTTTGTCTAAGCCTAGAAATGGGATCTACCTTAAGAAGTGTTATGCTTAGGTTGGTCACTGGACTATGAATTCTTGTATATAATGTATAGTTCTATTTATACATTTTTTGTGTATTTTTGTTTTATGGACATGTAGTTTATTGTGATTTTTCACCATGGCATATGTCAAGTGAATATGAGGTTTATGTTGGGTTCACAGATGGTGCTAGCCAACACACTCGGAGGATTTCTTCGTCAGCGTGGGTGATCTTTGTTCCCACTGGTCAGTCGGTGTCTTATGGAGATGCTTTTATAGGAGATGTAACCAATAACATTTTTGAGTACAGTGTCATAATAGAATAACTATGTGATGCATTGTCACATGGTATTTATTACCTTTTGGTTTTTCTATATGCTCAAATGGTTGTGTCTCAGTTAAATGGAGTGTACCATGTCTACGATCCCACCCTTCATCGATTATTCCTTAGGGTACGTCTCTTAGAATTCTATTTTGATTATATTACTTACACTCATGTTCCTAGGAGATCTAATCAACTAACTATTGCATTGGGTAATCATGTATTATACTGGCATATTGCACACACATAAAAGTAAAAGAACACACATACACACATATGTAAATACATTTGTACAAAATGATTACTCCATAAGGAAAAACGATGTATATATATATAATATGTCCAAAAATAATGTCATAAGCACAAAATGTGGGCGATAAATCCTCAAATAGATCCGATATACATCATTGGGCTCAAGCCCTTAATATATAAGAGAGTACAAAAAGAGTTCCCTTGGCACATATAATGTCTAGTGCTAACTACAGTATAGGCATGTTTTTCCTAGTGTAATTTACTACGACATTCGCAAGATGTCGAAAAAACTGAACCCAACACCTGGGTACTCCTACCACATGAGGTTGTATGGCTGGGGGTAGGTCCTCAATATATTCCATCGGCACAAGATGATTGATATCTGTTAGGTTCCTCTCCACGCGTCTCAATACTCTCTCGACATCTCCAACTGGTGGTCCTGTCGTTGATGCTACTTCTACTGGTCCGACATCCTCTCGAGGACGATGCCTGGTCCTGGCGAAGTCGACTAGTCGTACTAGTCCCACATCTGTATATAACAACTTACTAAGTTAGTACTATGACATTACCATAAAAAGGATGATATTTAAAAATAAAAAATGAAATAAATTTAAAATATGAATAATGATGTGTACCTATATCTCCACCCTCCTCGCTAGGGAGCATAGGCATATCAGGGTCCCTCAAGAAACTAATCTCTGAGTAGGGGGGGTCTTTGATCACTGGGATTTGACTAGCCCACCAGTAAAATAACTTGTCATCAAACACCTCCTACAATCTCCCTACTCCCTATCGAGGAATCAATGCAACCCATATTCATAATGAAGGAAAGGAGGAAATATGTCCTCATATTGTCTCTCGTGGCTTGAGACTATCTAAAAAAATAATGTGAACAATACGGTCCCAAACCCAAAGTTCTTTCTCATTCTTCTCCTGCAATCATTCAGTTGTTTCTTCATACAAGTGAGCATCGTGGTGCTCTAGTCAAATATAGTGGCCTATAAACAATGAGTCGTACAATGCATCTATGCACATGAGGCCTGGTGAAGTGTTGCAGATCCTGTAATCCACCCAATCATATACAACACTATCCAGAGGTTGAGGATTGATATCTTATGAATTGGAACTTGAGAACCTACTTTCTCAGTTCCAACCTCGCAGTACATGCCAATGTAATCCTCTATGTTGCGCGGTCCTAGAGGAAAAGTACTCAAGTTAACCAGTTCTCCCCTCTTGGAGAGACTGGTCAAAAGGTATATATCCTCGGTAGTAGGATTCAATGATCGACCCTCTAGAATGAAGGCCTCTGTGTTCGAGTTCTAGTACTCTATCAAATGATTTAGAATCATGATTTGTGCCCTCATGAATGGGCAATGAAAAAACTTCCACATTCCACACTTCTTTAGCATGGCAATGGCCCTTGGGTTCTCTTCAACCAGTATGTCTATCTCCTCATGTTCTCTTTCTCACCAATGGACATACATCCTATTCCATGAAAAAATTTTCAGGTTAGTGCCTTTTTCATTTTTTTTTGAATACTTTAAGAGATGTACGCGGGTTGTTTTTAAGATAGTTGTGTATATATGCATGATAAGTTTTTCTCATACCACGTATATATGCACATTGAGCATGAATAACATGTGTACATACAAACCCAACTTATTTTTTAGGGTGTGCACCCTCTAAACAAAATTAAAAGAAACAAATGATGAATGAAAATGTTGGAGGACGGCATGTGTACTTACTTGGTTCAAGATTGAAGTCTTTTCATTCATCGTAGCTCCTTGAATTTTCATTTTGAGGAAGAGGGATTTTTCACTTTTTGGCTATTTTCCAATTTGGAATGGTTAAAATGAGCCAGATGGCTCTAGTTATAGAATATTTTGGCTCTTTTTTCCCTAGTTTGGTCCTATTTTTCCCTATTATTGGCTTGGTGGGTGCTTGGGTTTATTCTTGGGGGATCTTTAGGTCATTCTTATGAAATTTTTCTTTTGGTTTGGTGTTTCTATGAGATGGGTTATACTCACATCATCCTGTGGTGAAGTTGTA
>ML780033.1:1600193-1613361 GCA_009831015.1 Picea engelmannii | reverse complement strand
TTATGGTTTACCCCTGGCCATAGAGATATTTTCCTCGTAACACTTATTTATCAGTCCCACTCCTTATTCAAGTAGTCCATCCTCAGGTGATTTCACCTGATCGTCGTTTTATTAGATGAGTGACGATGGAAGAAAATAATGTTATATCTTCTGGGAGTCCTTATACTCCCATCTCGACTCTAGTTTGAGGGGGTGTAGTTCCCCCTCCCCCACCTCCACCTATATGGTTTACCCCTAGCCATTGAGATATTTTCCTCATAACACTTATTTATCAGTCCCACTCCTTATTCAAGTAGTCCATCCTCGGGTGATTTCACCTAATCATCGTTTTATTAGATGAGTGGCTATGGAAGAAAATAATGTTATCTCTTCTGGAAGTCCTTATACTCCCATCTCGACTCCAGTTGGAGGGGGTGTAGTTACCCCTCCCCCACCTCCACCTATAAGGACTACGAATAAATAGACACCTACAACGTCTTCTAGTGGCACAATTCCCACAACGACTATGACCATTTTTTCTTTTATTCAGAACATGTCTAGCACTCCCTTTTCATATAAGATGCTAGGTTTCGACTCTAGATCGACTTTAAATTACTCTACTCTATAGATTATTGGTCTAGGGCAAGGAGTTCTGGCGCTCCCTTGCAAGAATCCTTCACGAGCACCACTGCTCTATTTAATGCTATCCCTTACGACAAGGGTCATATCCCCCCTCTGTTCCCTTTGCTCGGAGGTGTGTTCCAACAACCATTCAGGCTTGATACCAGTTCCATCTTGTTCATTGGAGGGAGTCATGGGCCTCATGGGCCTCATTCCTATATGACTCTGGTAGGGTCTATTCCTTTTTCTTTGTTTTGGTGCTTTAAAAAAAAACACTTTCTCATTGTCTACATTCTCGTCAAGGGGAAACCCCATCTTTAGTCAACCCAACCCTATGTAAGGCTTCGTTCCTTCATAGGGAGTGATGACATGATATTTCTCCTCTCAAGGTCTTGGAAATCCCTAGCAGGGATATTTTCCTTCACAATGGATTTCGATCAGGGGAAACCCCTCCCACACTCAGTGGAACCCTGGGTAGGGTTCATTGGCTATGTTAGGATCATCGGCTGGGGGAATCCCTAACCAATGTCCTTGGAATACCTTGCAAGGAGAAATCCCTACCCAAGGTATGTCATCAAATTATGTGAATCTATTGATGATGCAGAATCAATCACAAACTCCTTTTACTAGCCAAGGTCACCATGGTTTCTACCAAAACCCTGACCAACAAGAAACATTTTCTTGGAAACCTTGTGCCAGTCAAAACCCAGGCTCCTCTTTTCCCTTGAATCCACCGCAACTTAGGTTACCTTTCTTGGAAACTCTTCATTTTCCATATTTATCAAGGTTGTTGAATGATCTAATCTGTCATGATCCACACTGGCCTCCCATGCCGACTAAGTTTCCCTCAAACATACCTAAGTTTGAAGGAAATCATGGCGAAGACCCAAGTGATCATGCTACAACATTTCATTTATGGTGCTCCTCCAACTCATTGAAGGATGACTCTATTCAGTTGTGTTTATTTCAACGCACTCTCATAGAGGGTGTTGTGAAATGGTATATCGAGCTCGATAACTCAAAGTATTATTAATTTAATGACCTGGAAATGGTTTTCTTAAACCATTTCTAGTTACCAATGAGATATAATGTCGAAACCGAGTTGTTGGCCAACTTTGAGAAAACAAAATCCATCCATATCTTCGATAACATATGATAATGACGTCGTTGAAAGAGATTGATCAAAGTGAAGGTCCCTCCCACTTTTTTTCTCGATTAGTTCCTAATGTCCTTGGTGCTTGTGTCTCCAAATATGTAGCATATTCCATATTATTTTCCAAAGAAGAGGCTAGTATGAGAGCCCAACAACTAGAATTGATTTACTCTTAATCCGATATGATGTACAATATTATCTCGGATGCACCACGATTGAATTTTGACAAGACCAAATAGAATTTTGGGCCTCATATTCATGGTATAATAGGCTTAGCACAAAGAATCCCATAGATCAATTGAATAACTAGTGGCAACAATTATCGATTCAACAGACTTTAGCCAACCAAACTTCTGGTTAGGATACCCCCGCAACCCAAACATCGGATGCACAAAGTGTGCAGTTGATGAATCCAAAGGGTAACTAGAAAACTAAGGGAAAGAGGAAAGCCAAAGGAAAGAAGGGTAAGGGGGATACAAAGGTTGATAATAATTCTAGAAAGGATAAAAATGAAAATAATAAGGTGGATTTTATGTGTAATCTTTGCATGGATGATCACTTGACTCACCAATTCCCTCTACTTGAGGAAGCCTAAAATATTTTGGCATAACAACAACCTACTGTGTTAACTATCCCTTTTCCACAAGGGAAAAATATGGGTCAAGCTTCCTCATCCAAGAATGTGCCTGGGGGAAATCAGGGAACCCCCACACTTAATGCTAATAATGGAGTTGCAAATGTATAAATGATTATATCATATGTTCATATACATACTAGGGCTCACGATTATAGAATTCTAGAATCTGCTGACAAGGGAAAAGAAGCTTCAAACACACTGCCTCCTCTTCATATTGATAAGAATCTGGGAGAAACTATGAATCACATCTGTAAGGGTGAATTTAAGAAGGATTCTCACAACCTGAATGAAATATCTACTTAGAACTACTCTGTCATGGAGGATCTGCCACAAACTCCTTGTGTGATGGCTACTATGGAAGTTCTCCAGAGTTGCCACTCACAAACAAAAGCATTGTTGTCTTCCTTGGGTGCTGCCAAGACTGCTAACTAAGGAATGATTATTTATTACCCTACCAATTATAAACCTCTTCTCCCTCACCATGTTGGTTTTCAGATAGTAGTGGTTTATGCCATGAAATCATTGAGAAAGAAAATTTCCTGCAGGGTGGTAGACAAGGGTGCCTCGACTTGTGTGATGTCATTGGCATGTTGGAAGGACATTGTCCAACCTGATTTGTCTCCTTTGTCGACGTTGCTAACTGTGTTTGAAAGTTTTTATTTTAGACCATATGGCATAATCCCATCCTTCCCCATGTTGTTGGAGGGAAAAACCATGTGCATCGAGGTAGAAGTAGTCGATGCACCTCTTGGCTACAATATTTTGTTAGGAAGAAGTTGGACCTATGCTATGACAATAGTTGTATCCACCATTTTTCAGATATTATGTTTTCCTCACGAAGGTCGGATCATAACTATTGATTAGTTATCCTTCTCTTGTATTAACCCTTCATCGGGGACATCCACGGTCCCAATGATTGAAAACCCGCAACCAGGTACTGTCAACTTAGGTTCCATATTGTTTCCATATCTAATGGGGACTTTTGATTATCCGCCACCTTCGAATGATGCCAATTTTATTTCAGATGTACCCATAGACCTTGGGATGATATTCACCATAGATCTTATTTTTTACCTAAGATGAGGAGAGTAGAAGTAGGAGATTTCACCACGACCATGAATGGAGATGCCACTTGTCGTGTTAACCCTCTGGCCATGCACAAAATCTATGCCAAGGGAAAGATGGCGAGTATAGATGAAACGATTCCAATTGACATCTATAGAACCCTTAGAATCCTTGAAAACTTCTTCATCAGAGTGGATTGTTCCTACAAGGAGATTCAGGTATACACTAAATTATTAAATAGCTTTGAAACATTTTTTCATAGTCTTATGAGGAGATGCCAGGAATTGACCCATGTATAGTCAAACACGAGATTAGAAATTATCCTAATGCTAAGATTGTTTGGCAGAAACTTTTCCCATTCAATCCTCACAAGGAAATGAAAATCAAGGTTGAGGTAGAGAAACTCATTAAGGATGGTTTCATCTATCTAGTGCAATTGATGAAATGGGTGTCAAACCCTGTTCCTTTCAACAAAAAACAAGGTACGATTTGTGTGTGTATGGACTTTCGTGATCTGAATAAAGCTTGACCAAAAGATAATTTTCCAACCCCATTCATTGATTAGATCGTCGATGAATGTGTAGGCTGTGAATCCTTTTATTTTATGGATGATTTTTCTAGGTACAACCATATTCAGATCAAACTCAAGGATCAACATAAGACTGCATTCATATGTCCTTGGGGTATGTTTGCATACATGAAAATGTCTTTCGGCCTTAAAAATGTTGGAGCCGCTTTTCAGTGGGCCATGTTGTTAACCTTCCCTGAAATCAAGCATATAGTCAAGGCATACCTTGATGATATGGCATCACATTCTCATAAGAGATCTGATCATCCCGCACACTTATGACTTATTTTTGAGAGGTGTCAATACTACCAAATTCGCCTAAATCCAAAAAAGTGTAGTTTTTGTATAACATCGAGACATTTTTTAGGTTTTATCATGTCTACTAAAGAGATCATGGTTGATCCTATGAAGTTTCAGGAAATAGTTCAATTTTCTCCCCCGTGCACAATCCCCCATCTTTAAATTCTATAGGAGAAAGCCAATTTTCTTCAACAATTTGTTTCCAAATATGTCGAGATTACTAAAGGGTTTATGTGTCTCTTGAAAAAAGGGGTCCCATTTTGTTGGGATGAAGTGACTCAATGCTCTTTCGAAGCATTGAAATGTTCTCTGATGCCTACCCCTCTACTTAGTCCTCTGGATTATGGAAAGGACTTCTTGTTGTACTTGGCTGCAATAGAGTCTACTATTGGCATGGTCTTTGTTCAAGAGGATGACGCACTCGAGAAACACGTTATCTATTATCTTAGTTGAGGTTTAGTTGAACTGGAACTCAACTACACCCATGTTGAGAATATGGCTTTGACAGCTATCCATATTGTCCAAAGGTTATGTCATTACATTCTACTTTGCAAGACCATCGTCGTAGTTGTCATGAATCCTTTTCAATATGTGTTGACACGATGGGTCATCGGTGGGAAAATTAGTTGATGGATAGTCATCCTTCAAGAGTTTGACTTGGAATTTATTTCGGATAAGTCTAATAAGTCTCTTTTATTTTCCGAATTAATTTAAGAACTCCAAACTAAGAGTGGTAATGATTTTCCTGGAGAGTCATTGATCAATGGGGATATTTTCCTTATTGCATATTTAGACCCTTGGTATGGAGATCTACTTGTGTATATTCATACTTTGAAGTGCCCTTCCTCATCTTCTTGCGATGAGCATCGATAGATACGTCATCAAGTGAGAAACTATGTTATCATCGATGATGCTTTATATCGTCGAGGAGTCGATTGTATTCTTCGTCGTTATCTGACACATGAAGAGGAAAAACTTGTGTTGAATGATTTTCACACTAGATCATGTGGCGGTCACTTGTCCGGGTTGGAAAAAAACTAGAAAATTCTTCGCGCTGGATACTTCTAGCCCTCATTGATCAAAGATTGTGTAGAGGTGGTCATGAAGTGTCACATGTGCCAGATATTCTCTTGGAATATGTAGGAACACCCTGCTCCCATGTTTCCGGTTATTGTTGTCGGTCCCTTTACTAAGTGGGGGATTGATTTTACTACATGCCACATATATTTGACTAAGGGGAATCATTATATCATTGTGGCAATAGACTACTTTACTAAGTGGGTCAAGCCCATGTCGACATTTAAAAATGAAGGAGAAACGACTATGCTTTTCATTTTTAACCAGATTGTAGCCAGGTTTGGTATTCCAAAGGAGATTATCACAGACCATGGAAGTCACTTCTAGAATAGGTTGATGACTGATTTAACATCAAAACTGGGGTTTAAGAAAGAAAATTTGTCACCCTACTATCCACAGAAAAAAATTTAGGTGGTGGATGTCAATAAGTCTCTCAAGAATATTATTCAATGGACAATCAATTCATCCAAGTCGAATTGGAATTTGATGTTGTACTCGACACTTTAGGCATATCGAACCTCATTCAAGACTGCTACCAGTTTATATTCTTTCCAACTCATTTACGGGCTAGAGGAAGTCTTTCCCATAGAGAGCCAAATTCCCTCTCTTAAGTTGGCAGTGGAATTACTACCCAACACAACTCCACTTGAAGAGCATCTAATGTATCTCGAGAAGCTCGATGAGAAGCATCTAGATGCATCCTTGGACAACAAGGCTCACAAACAACGTGTCAAGTGTTAATATGATCGGTCTGTCCACCCTACATTTTTCTCCGAAGGAGATCTTGTCTTGGTCTATGACCAAGATAAAGATCCCTTGGGGGAAAGAAAATTCAAACCCATGTGGCTCAAACCATTCATTGTTAAGAAATTCTTAGAAAAAGGTGTTTATCAACTAGTTGATTTTGATGGTAATGCTTTGTCTAAGCCTAGAAATGGGATCTACCTTAAGAAGTGTTATGCTTAGGTTGGTCACTGGACTATGAATTCTTGTATATAATGTATAGTTCTATTTATACATTTTTTGTGTATTTTTGTTTTATGGACATGTAGTTTATTGTGATTTTTCACCATGGCATATGTCAAGTGAATATGAGGTTTATGTTGGGTTCACAGATGGTGCTAGCCAACACACTCGGAGGATTTCTTCGTCAGCGTGGGTGATCTTTGTTCCCACTGGTCAGTCGGTGTCTTATGGAGATGCTTTTATAGGAGATGTAACCAATAACATTTTTGAGTACAGTGTCATAATAGAATAACTATGTGATGCATTGTCACATGGTATTTATTACCTTTTGGTTTTTCTATATGCTCAAATGGTTGTGTCTCAGTTAAATGGAGTGTACCATGTCTACGATCCCACCCTTCATCGATTATTCCTTAGGGTACGTCTCTTAGAATTCTATTTTGATTATATTACTTACACTCATGTTCCTAGGAGATCTAATCAACTAACTATTGCATTGGGTAATCATGTATTATACTGGCATATTGCACACACATAAAAGTAAAAGAACACACATACACACATATGTAAATACATTTGTACAAAATGATTACTCCATAAGGAAAAACGATGTATATATATATAATATGTCCAAAAATAATGTCATAAGCACAAAATGTGGGCGATAAATCCTCAAATAGATCCGATATACATCATTGGGCTCAAGCCCTTAATATATAAGAGAGTACAAAAAGAGTTCCCTTGGCACATATAATGTCTAGTGCTAACTACAGTATAGGCATGTTTTTCCTAGTGTAATTTACTACGACATTCGCAAGATGTCGAAAAAACTGAACCCAACACCTGGGTACTCCTACCACATGAGGTTGTATGGCTGGGGGTAGGTCCTCAATATATTCCATCGGCACAAGATGATTGATATCTGTTAGGTTCCTCTCCACGCGTCTCAATACTCTCTCGACATCTCCAACTGGTGGTCCTGTCGTTGATGCTACTTCTACTGGTCCGACATCCTCTCGAGGACGATGCCTGGTCCTGGCGAAGTCGACTAGTCGTACTAGTCCCACATCTGTATATAACAACTTACTAAGTTAGTACTATGACATTACCATAAAAAGGATGATATTTAAAAATAAAAAATGAAATAAATTTAAAATATGAATAATGATGTGTACCTATATCTCCACCCTCCTCGCTAGGGAGCATAGGCATATCAGGGTCCCTCAAGAAACTAATCTCTGAGTAGGGGGGGTCTTTGATCACTGGGATTTGACTAGCCCACCAGTAAAATAACTTGTCATCAAACACCTCCTACAATCTCCCTACTCCCTATCGAGGAATCAATGCAACCCATATTCATAATGAAGGAAAGGAGGAAATATGTCCTCATATTGTCTCTCGTGGCTTGAGACTATCTAAAAAAATAATGTGAACAATACGGTCCCAAACCCAAAGTTCTTTCTCATTCTTCTCCTGCAATCATTCAGTTGTTTCTTCATACAAGTGAGCATCGTGGTGCTCTAGTCAAATATAGTGGCCTATAAACAATGAGTCGTACAATGCATCTATGCACATGAGGCCTGGTGAAGTGTTGCAGATCCTGTAATCCACCCAATCATATACAACACTATCCAGAGGTTGAGGATTGATATCTTATGAATTGGAACTTGAGAACCTACTTTCTCAGTTCCAACCTCGCAGTACATGCCAATGTAATCCTCTATGTTGCGCGGTCCTAGAGGAAAAGTACTCAAGTTAACCAGTTCTCCCCTCTTGGAGAGACTGGTCAAAAGGTATATATCCTCGGTAGTAGGATTCAATGATCGACCCTCTAGAATGAAGGCCTCTGTGTTCGAGTTCTAGTACTCTATCAAATGATTTAGAATCATGATTTGTGCCCTCATGAATGGGCAATGAAAAAACTTCCACATTCCACACTTCTTTAGCATGGCAATGGCCCTTGGGTTCTCTTCAACCAGTATGTCTATCTCCTCATGTTCTCTTTCTCACCAATGGACATACATCCTATTCCATGAAAAAATTTTCAGGTTAGTGCCTTTTTCATTTTTTTTTGAATACTTTAAGAGATGTACGCGGGTTGTTTTTAAGATAGTTGTGTATATATGCATGATAAGTTTTTCTCATACCACGTATATATGCACATTGAGCATGAATAACATGTGTACATACAAACCCAACTTATTTTTTAGGGTGTGCACCCTCTAAACAAAATTAAAAGAAACAAATGATGAATGAAAATGTTGGAGGACGGCATGTGTACTTACTTGGTTCAAGATTGAAGTCTTTTCATTCATCGTAGCTCCTTGAATTTTCATTTTGAGGAAGAGGGATTTTTCACTTTTTGGCTATTTTCCAATTTGGAATGGTTAAAATGAGCCAGATGGCTCTAGTTATAGAATATTTTGGCTCTTTTTTCCCTAGTTTGGTCCTATTTTTCCCTATTATTGGCTTGGTGGGTGCTTGGGTTTATTCTTGGGGGATCTTTAGGTCATTCTTATGAAATTTTTCTTTTGGTTTGGTGTTTCTATGAGATGGGTTATACTCACATCATCCTGTGGTGAAGTTGTACTTTCGACACATGCATATAGGTTAGGTTCTCATCACCTTGCATATTAATTTTTTTTTAGTTTTTCTTCTTTTCCATAAGATTGATCCCATCAAAGTGTGACATAGAACTTTCTATGCTACTTTAGAAGTGTCATAGTTAGGTGCTAGAGCCTCCGTCTACATGGTTTCCATAGGTAGGTCCTTTGTTGCATTTTTGCATCCATTATGTGATTTTTTCCATAGGCTTGGGAGTCATTTTTGTCTCTCCATGACTATGCATTGAAGCCTCATTCTTCTTCATATTTTTTCGGACTATAGCCGAGGGACTCCCTAAGAGAATGGTTTGTTGTCTTTCAAGATCGCTTAAACTTTGAAAGCGACATATAATTATAATTTGTTTATCCTTTTTGGCCTCGTTAAGATTACTTAAGAAAAGGAGCCCCCATGGAGTCTTCTTTAATCCCTTTTCAAAATATCTAAAATTGAAAATATTTATGAGCAATCTTGTTTCCCTTCATGCTCATCAAACTAAAATTTGAAGGAACATATGTCCGGTGATATTTTACCCCTTTTTTGGTCTGAATCATGGTTATTTTTATGAACAAAGGTATTCCCTAGGATCTATGGTTCACTAGAAGAGTATTCTCAGGCGTAAGTTTAACCCTTTTTCGGGCCCAAGGGACTAAATTTGCGAAAAAGGGTGATGTTGGCCCTGACTAAGTTTTGAGGAACACTTGGTCATATTTGACCGTTTTTGGGACTTCGACAACTTGTCAAATATGGAACGCAACGTGAAGCGGAAAATGAGGAAGCTAGACCCCATTTTGGATTCTTTTTTAGTTTTGGGGGATAATGTAATGGGATTGGGATGTCGGCCCATGGGTTTACCCATGTTTAGGACTATTTTGTATGTATATATATATGTCTAAGCCATATAGAGGAGTAGTGGATGATATATCTATGTGATATAGGCTAAGTGCCAAGGGTTGAATCTGTGTGGTCAAGGCTTTGTGCAATTTGTGTAAGGCTTGCAGAGTCGAGTGAAAGTCTTTGTGAGAGACTGTAGAAGGCTTTGTGTTGTAGTGCAAGGAAGAATGATCTAGCGAGATGTGTAGATCTTCTATCCTATGCGAAGAGGGATTTGGATGGCTCTGTGTTGTAACCTAATTAACTGAAGCTAATAAAGAAGAAGACTTTGTGGACGTAACCCCAAGGTGAGGGTGAAACACGGTAAATACTTGTGTTGTTCTTTGTGCCTCGACCTGATGTGTTTGTCTCTGCCTTTGCTAAGTGCTTTGTTGTGTTTAGATAGATCTATTTATTCTTTGTTCTTCTGAGATATGAATGAATATTAGATATGGTATGAAAGATGATTAGTTCTTGATCTGCCAAATCTAATCTATCTTGTTGTGGCTAAGTGATGAATTATCTTAGATCTAAGTACGTATTGCGATGCTCTGTGCTATCTGTAAAGTATCATGAGGGTTGAATATTAATGAATAATCTATGCTAGGAGAATGCTAAGTGTTATAATCACAGATATGTGTCCCAGCTAAGGTTGCAGACACCTGAGTCTTGCAACCAACCCTGCCTCTACCTAGGGTGAGACTTCATCTTGTAAATGTGTTGAACCTACACAGAATAGATCTAGCTAGACAATAATACACACATTTGTAGAGAGAAATTGAGAAAGAAGAAACAAGAGAGAAAGAATAGAAGAATTCTTATTAACCATATTCCACACTCAAAGAGTGAATAATTTACAATATATATAGGATAAATGAGTAACTAATGAGCCATAGTGGTGGTCTAGATTGATATGGACACACACCAGTAGTTACAAGAGTAAATTGTCACCTAGTCTAGTCTCTCAGGAAGTTACGGGAGTGAACTACCACCTAGCTGAGTTAACTAGTCAACTAGTCTTTAGTTAACTGACTGAACAAAGAGTAGTGGGTTGGTGATGATCCCAATGTTACATGATGACAAAACCAATGCAACATCTAAACTCAACTCAACTAGTCAAACTAAAGTGTCAACTGAAAGAGAATATTCTCCAAGTGGAATATTCTTCCCTAAAATATAGGAGACTAGATAATGACTAATTATGACTAATAAACAAGGAATAACCTTAGGAAAAATAAATCCTAGGTGTGTGTGAAGTAACTCCAACACCCCCCTGAACATTACTATGGTGAAAATAAAGAATGGGTCCCAGCTACGAGGCCATGTTAGGTACCCAAATACAAAATATACAAAGAACTAAATGAGGAAAGAGGGAAAACCTCATGGGAACAAAACCCCCCCTCAAATTACAATGCATAATTCTCATTAACCGTATTCCACACTCAAAGAGTGAATAATTTACAATAGATATAGGATACATGAGTAAATAATGAGTCATAGTGGTGGTCTAGATTGATGTGGACACACAACAACAGTTACAAGAGTGAACTACCACCTAGTCTAGTCTCTCAGGCAGTTACGAGAGTAAACTGCCACCTAACTGACTTAACTAGACAAATAGTCTTCATTTAACTAACTGAACAAAGAGTAGTGAGTTGGTGATGATCCCAATGTTGCATGGTGACAAAACCAATGCAACATCTAAACTCAACTCAACTAGTCAAAGTGAAGTGTCAACTAAAAGAGAATATTCTCCAGGTGGAATATTCTCCCCTAAAATATAGGAGACTGGATAATGACTAATTATGACTAATAAACAAGGTAAAACCTTAGGAAAAGTAAATCCTAGGTGTGTGTGAAGTAACTCCAACACCTCCCCTGAACATCACTATGGTGAAAATAAAGAATGGGTTCCGACAACGAGGCCATGTTAGGTACCCAAATACAAAATATACACTGAAATAAATGAGGAAAGAGGGAAAACCTCATGGGAAAAACCCTCCCTCAAGGTACAATGTATGTAAAAAAAATGAGAAGGAACAAAAAAAAATAGTTGCTAAGACACCTTGTCCTTCACTCCAAGAAGACCTCGCAATTGTGCAAGTTTGTGCTCGTTGAAGATTTTGATGAAGATGTAGATGTTTGAACAGATATGATGAAGTATATACACCATTGATATGTCCAAACATCCCCACTTTATCTTCTTGTAATGAATAATATCCAAATAAATTTTGGATGAAATTTTGAAAACAATGCAGTCGTTTCCAGAAAAATGCTGAAATTTTGTAGATTTTAAAAAGATCATAACTTTACTTCCCAAACTCCATTTCAGATGATTGTTTTTTTGAAATTGGATATTTTCCCGAGAGGGATTCAAATATCCAATTTGTTTCTGAAAAATTTTCTCAAAAAATATCATAATGGAGTCTGATGTGCGTGGCTCCCTTTTCGCCTCCTGAGATGCATGCATGGTGCATGCAAAAGTGTCTGCATGTAACTCCTGAGATGCATGCATGGTGCATGCAAAAGTGTCTGGATGTAAATCCTGAGATTTAGGACATATATATTCCACATGAATTTCAAAAAACAAATATGAAATGGAGTAGACATCATCTTCAATTAATGGAATACATGTTTTAGTAGATACTTGTGTAGAAGGCTCTTCAAACTGAGATGATTTATCTTCCAGTGGATTTTCTACATTCTCTATATTGTCAAAATTTTCCATGAATTCTTCCTTATTCCAAAATAAAACCTCCAATCTTCTCCATAATTCATTTAGAGTGAATTCTTGTGAGTCATCATATACTTGATGGAGAATTTCCGGAGAAATAAAATAGAGGATACGTCCTATCACCATATCTTGTCTATTGAGAAAATAGTTTTTCTCATCAACAAAATCAGGCTCTACTTCCATTGCTATAGTTATTTGGTACAAGCCTCTGCATCTGTGCATAAGAATAATTTTTGGCTTCCATTCCAAATAGTTATGAGGCGTGAGAAGTATTTCTGGTGAATAATCCATCTTTTTATTGTCTTTAATCTTGTGTACCTGCAAAAAATTTTGGTATAGATTTTTCTTAGTAGTCCATCGGCTCTGATACCATGTAAATGTGTTGAACCTACATATAATAGATCTAGAAATACAATAATACACACATTTGTAGAGAGAAATTGAGAAATAAGAAGCAAGAGAGAAAGAATGGAAGAATTCTCATTAACCGTATTCCACACTCAAAGAGTGAATAATTTACAATATATATAGGATAAATGAGTAACTAATGAGCCATAGTGGTGGTCTAGATTGATATGGACACACACCAATAGT
>ML780033.1:1569260-1600099 GCA_009831015.1 Picea engelmannii | reverse complement strand
GTCTCTCAGGCAATTACGGGAGTGAACTGCCACCTAGCTGAGTTAACTAGTCAACTAGTCTTCAGTTAACTGACTGAACAAAGAGTAGTGAGTTGGTGATGATCCCAATGTTGCATGGTGAAAAAACCAATGCAACATCTAAACTCAAATAAAATAGTCAAACAAAAGTGTCAACTGAAAGAGAATATTCTCTAGCTGGAATATTCTCCCCTAAAATATAGGAGACTAGATAATGACTAATTATGACTAATAAACAAGGACTAACCTTAGGAAAAATAAATCCTAGGTGTGTGAGAAGTGACTCCAACACATCTACTTTGCAGGTGTTGCCGAAAGGGCCGGTAGTTAGGGTTTTATTGGTGCACTATTGTAGCATTGAACCTTGGGTCTTCCCCTGTGCCAACAAATGGTTCCCTTGTTGGGACCTGAAATTGTGATTGTTGGGAACTGAACAGAAGAAGCTTTGTGCAAATATTCATCCTAAAATTGTGAAAGCTATGTGCGTGAATATATTCCCTAGTGCGCAGTGATCCACTTGATCTGTAAATCTTTGTGCTGAAGAAGGGAGGATAGATATGAAGAAAAGAAGTTAGATCTGTAAGAAAAGAGGTTGATACCGAGGAAAATAAGTAAGATCTGTAATATTTGTGCTCCGATGAAGGTAAGAATATTTAAAAGTTCTTAGATCTGGAAGCTTTGTGCCCTGTAGAAGTAAAAGAAGTGAAAAATTTTGTTTCTAAAGTATGGATTTTGGTATGCTTGATCGATTTTGTCCTAGCTTGAAAAATAGGGCATTATTAGATGAAAGAATGTTTGATATGAATAGATTTGATAATAATAATGAAAGATATGTTATACCTATGCATAGAAAGAATTTTTGGACTAACCAATGAATGCAGGATCCTAGAAAGAAATTTGTGCAGGCTAGCCATTATGACCCTAGCAAGCAGTACAATAAAAGTTGGGGATCATTGAAGAGAAAGAGAGGATTAAATATTTGTTATAGTTGCAAAAGACCATGGCATCTTTTCTAAGGAATGCCCTGGGAGAAACCCTAGTTGCCTCTGTTGTTAGGCTATGGACCATGAAGTACTGGATTGCCCTAAAATGATTGCTAGAATTGAAAAGATGAATATGGAGTAGGCAAACCCTCAAGGAGATCAAGAGACTAATATTATAGAAGAACCCTAGAGAGAATAAGAGATTATTTTACTGAAAATGAAAGAAACCTTGGATGAACATAAAATGCCAGTTTGTCAGAGATCTTCAAAGAAAAGGAGAAAATCGAAGTAAGAATAGGAGACTTCGACATTGACTGTGACCTGGATGAGGGAACACAGATGAACATTATGACAGAAAGTACTTGGGAAACCCTAGGAAGGCTTGATATGGTTCCTTCACTAGGAAAAATAGGGTTGTTTAAAGGAAAAATGGTAACCCTATGTGGCAGGATTACCTAGATAGCTATGAGTACCCATGGAGCTTTGACAGAGGAAGAATTCAAAGTTATTAAATTTATTGAGGACTATGCCCCATTTCTAGCTTTGTTAGGCAAGATCTGGATTGAAAAAGACCAGATACGGAAAAAAGAAGAAAAGGAAGCCCTAGAATAGAAGAAGAAAGAACTTATGGAATGTATGACTACAAGGATCGCCTACTTGATGGAAGAACAAGAGAATAGATCTAAGCTATTGAACACTAGGGACTTGGATGTTGAAGCTATAAGAGAATTAGAGGAACCAAAGAAGACTGAAATACCTAATCCATATGATGAAGGAGTATTACCCTTGGATCTGAAGAAATAATGTCATCAGTGCGAAGTGACTATGTTGAGAGAAGATAAGAATCAGAAAGGAAAAAGGATGACCGAGACAAAGCTCACTGGGAAGAAGGATAGGAAGTTAAGTAAGAAGAGGGCCATGATAAAAAAGTTATAGAAGGTTCCAGAGGAAACTTCACAGAAGGAAAAATCACAGGAATTGAGCTTCGTCGAGATATCAGAACTGCGACATATGTCACTTTGCCATGAAAAATAAATATAGTCATTGGAATGATATACCCATTTGACTGCCACACTGACCGGACATAAAAGAATTAAAGGATCACCACCAAACTGTTGGACCATGCCATAATGTATGGATCAACGCTCATGGAAGCTTTATACCTGTTGCAAGCAGATCATTGATGAATTTCCTATTTAGCTCGTCACGCCATGCCCGAAGAACACTTTTTCCAACTAAAAATTCGAAGCCCGCAGAACTAGTGATTGTCTACAGTGATCATTGCAAGAAGATTGTTCATCCTAGTGCATTATTTTGAGATCATCATGACCCTGATTATCTTTCCCGAGTGCGTATGTCTGACGAGCTCACTGAACTTGAAGAATCTATTACAGAGGTCCTTCTCAATTTAATGACTAAGAGAGTCATGTCGAAAATATGAATGTCCACCGGATTACAAGCATCATTGATAGGAAGAGTGCAAGCCTCCCCATCGACTGATTGAGTAGGAACATCTCGAGCCGACATAGAAAGAAGAACTAAGCATAAAGATGACATAGCCAATGCAAAGTTAGTACCATCCATCCTACCAGCTTACATACCCCCTCTGAGTAGTGAGATTAATAGGGAGAGTGTCCCTAGAGACTTTGAATACACCCTAGTCACTACATATCTACCGAAAGGAGTACGCACCTACCGCACAGATCAAGACAAGGTTACAACATTGAAGTTTTGCAACTTCAACCTGGGGGAATGTAAAGTTTACAACATGCTCGCCCCGTATAAATACTTGATGAGAACTAAGGGAAAGAGTTCGAAGCTCATCCCTCAACAATGGACGATGAACCTCGTGCAGTCTACTTTTCTCAACGTTATGAAAATACTACACTTCGGTAGACACCAGGAGGTGAATGCTTGTGTAAAATTGCTGCTAGCAAGTTACCATGGAGGATACCTATGGTTAGATCATCGCATAACTATTGATCTGGTGCTAATCAATAGGATCACCGAGATTAGAATACAGGGTCCTGATCCCCATGTGTACTATCCTGGAAAGACCATAAACTACGCTCTTGCCCAGAAGATCAAAGAAGCCTATGGCGATGTTGAGAAAGGTGTGAGAGGCTACAAGGTAGCTTCTATTGAAAGTGGCACAGTGCGCCTCGAATGCCAACTGATCTTAGGGAAGTTGGTACGAAGAATGGACCAACATAAGTATCTATATTTGTAGTTGACCTCGTAGGAAAGTGCATAGAGGGACTACAGATGAACTGGGTGAAGTACTTAGTGAATCAACTAGATATTGACTACAGAGAAGCCCAGGATCAGTTGCATGAATTCCATTTTAGCTGGCTCCTGATACTGATAACGTTTGTTGCATGGGAGCTACCGGAAGGCACAACCTTCCCAGACCTTGACCCCTTTGAGCCACTAGCTGCGAAGTTCAGTACATTATGGTACTCTAATGACATGAGCAAGCAATGGAAATTGAATGTCATTTTCCACGTGTACTATAACCAATTGAAAGAAACCATAAGGAGTGAACCTTGCATAACCCTGAACACTTTACAAAGATTCCAACCTCTGATAAAGTTCAGCGTAGACCGCCACTTTATATACCTAACCCCACGCATCGATGATCACCAGGAACAACTTCAGTCCTACTACAAGCTGACAGAGGAAGACTTGGAAGAGATAACCAAGGAATGGTCGACAAACCTCCTTGTTTCTACAGACCTCGTAGAAATGTTCGATATCAACAGCCCCGGAATTGTGCAGGATACACCTGGGCCCAGAAGACAGAGAAATCAAAGACGACGAAGAAGACTGAAGAAGTCTAAGATGTTGTCCAAGATGTTGATAGCCTATATGTAAGGATGACTTCCATTACACCAGATGAATAAGGTGATGATGAAGAAGATACAGAAACTTGGAAAGTTGAAGTACCACCTCCTAGGGATGAAGAAGACTCATCGAAGAAAAGGAAGGTCTCACCTATAAAATCTTCCTCTAGAAAGAAACCAAGAACCCCTGTAACCAACATGCGAACTTCCCTCACATTGGATGAATTTGATTTCATTGTTGCAGTAGTCAATGATGCTTCAAAGGAAATCATAGAGAAGCAGGAGGTGAAGCAGGAACAAATGTATATCCAAATTGAGATCACACTCCAAGGAGTACAACAAGCACTCCAGTCTAGCCAAACAATATCTACTGCACCTCTTCCAGAAGGAACAAACAAAGTGGGAGATGAATCATTTCAGCTCCTCAAGATTCCTGATGCAGTCAAAGTACACCTTTGACATGATCAGGATGAAAAAGCATAGGCCATCCAGGCCCTAAAGAAAGCACAAGAGGAAATTATTGAAAAACGGAAAGCCACGCAACAAGAGAAGAATGGTCTCCAAGCAAAATTTGAAGAAGACAGAGCAAATATCCAAAAAGAGAAAGAGAAGCTTCTCACAAAGCAGGTAGGAATTGAAGAAGATGTCAACAGAGCATTTTGATCTATTACCGGCTTAGAGAAGAAGGCCGAAGAGCCCATAGAGCGCCAAGTGATGAAGCTAGATGAGGTTATTCAACAACTTCAACAAAGGGTCATGGAATTAGAGCTTTAGACCATACCTCAAACTCCACAAGAAGTGCGTGACCAGTGAGAATTGAATGCTTAGAGCACCGTCGAGAGGATTAAAATAATTGTTGCATAATGTAAACATCTAAGTAGCAGAAGTGCGTAGATATATGAAAAACTATCTGAAGACCCAGAGTTGAAGAAACTGGAATACCAACTCCAGGAAGAAAAGCAACATGCAGATACAGTACAGGTGCATCTCAAGCTCCTATCACCCATCGAGAGGATGAAGAGATCCCAGGAACAATGTACTGTCCAACAACTCATTCTTACCATGCAGTATAGAGTGATGGAACTCATCCAGAAACTCCAGTCGAGCCAGAAGGCAGCCTACCTACTATTTGAAGAAATCAAAGGCCAAGGAACACTACTAGAACAAGTAGTTGTTACAGTCAAGAAACAACTGGAAGGACCTATCATCAAAGAAGTTGTTTAGGAATTTGTTGAGCAATAAGAAGTAGCACATAAACAAGTCGAAACATCTTGAGCCAAGCTCGAGACCTTTGAGGAAAAATTTCCCAGACCCAAGTGACTTGGGATGAGTCACAGGTGAGTTTTGGGGGCCTGTTGGCCCTGACCAAGTTTTGAGGAACACTTGGTCATATTTGACCATTTTTTGGACTTCAACAGTTTGTCAAATATGGAGCACGACGCGAAGTAGAAATTGTGGAAGCTAGACCCCTTTTTGGATCCTTTCTGGTTTTTTGGGGATAATGTATTGGGATTGGGATGTTGGCCCATGGGTTTACCCATGTTTAGGCCTATTGTGTATGTATATATAGATGTCTAGGCCATATAGAGTAGTGGATGATATATCTATGTGATATTGGCTAAGTGACAAGGATTAAATATGTGTGGTCAAGGCTTTGTGCAATTTGTGTAAGGCTTGCATAGCTGAGTGCAAGTCCCTGTGAGAGACTGTAGAAGGATTTTTGCTATAGTGCAAGGAAGAAGGATCTAGTGAGCTGCGCAAATGTTTTGTCCTATGCGAAGAGGGACTTGGATGGTTCTATGATGTAACCTGATTAAATGAATCTAATAAAGAAGACGACTTTGTGGATGTAGCCCCAGGGTGGGGGTGAACCACGGTAAATACGTGTGTTGTGCTCTGTGCCTCGACTTGATGTGTTTGTCTCTACCTTTGCTAAGTGCTTTGATGTGTTTAGATAGATCTATTTATGCTTTTCACTTCTGAGATATGAATGAATATTAGATCTGGTATGTAATATTCTTAGTGCTTAATCTTCTGAATCTAATCTATCTTGTTGTGGCTAAGTGTTGAATTATCTTAGATCTAGGTACGTACTGCGATGCTCTATGCTATCTGCGAAGTATCATGAGGGTTGAATATTAATGAATAATCTATGATAGGCAAATTCTAAGTGTTATAATCATAGATATGTGTCCCAGCTAAGGTTGCAGACACCTGAGTCTTGCAACCACCCCTGCCTCTACCTTGGGTGAGACTTCATCTGCTTCGCAGGTGTTGCCGAAAGGGTCAGTAGTTAGGGTTTTTTTGGTGTGTTGTTTTAGCGTTGAACCCTAGGTTTTCCCCTGTGCCAACAAGCGATTCTCCTTGACTTTGGTTTATTTGTTTTTTGGGCCTTGGAGATTATCTACAAAAAATGAAACCTCTTGGAGTCCATAGTTAAGCTATTTTTTGACTCCCTAAATATGAAAAGATGACCGAGTGACCTTGTTCCTTTCACACTTGTTAATTGGTCTAGAAGGAATATCTATTTTTCATAAGTTTAACCCTTTTTCCGGCCAATAGATTACCTAGGAAAAAGGTACACCTCGGGAGACATGTCTTGCAGAGAGTGTTCTCCTAAGTTATGCTTTATAGTTTTTCAAGATCAGGAGACTAAATTATGAAAAAGGTGGTGAGTCAATATTTAATCTCTTTTTCAGACTCCTTAAAATTGAAAAGATAGCCGAGTGATCTTGTCTTGTCTTTGTCACACTCGTTAAAATGGTTTTGAAGTGATGTCCTTTCGGTATAATTTTAACCCTTTTCTGGACCGACTGGACTAATTATGAAAAAGGAATACTCTAGCCTTAATGACCAGAAGAGTTCTCCTTGGTATGATTTTATTCTATTTCAGGCCCCGGAGAATAACCTTACTTAAAATATCACTCTAGAGTCTTCTTTTAAGTGTTTTTTTAGACTCTCTAAAAGTGAAAAACAACTGATCTTACCTTCTTCAGGCTCGTAAAAATTCACATGGAAGGAGTCTTGTTGTGTCATGTTATAATCACATCGCATGTCTCATCCTTACATCTTTGGCCTAATGCCAACTTCATGTTGCTATTACTAAACCTTTAGAGAATTCCTTAGGTGCAAGTCTTGTAGCATTTTTTCCCTTGTGATATGAAAACTTGACTTATGGAGGAATTTTTCCCAAGTGTCCTTATCCTGCACATGTCTCATTGCACTGAACATCCGTATGTTCCATGTTCTTGGAACTTGTTTGCTTTCCTACGAAACTCGTTCCTCCTTTGTAACGTAGCATTCTTTTATTTTTTTTCAAGCTCATTAAATATTCAAAAAATACAAAAAAATAAATATTCCAAAGAGAGGGGACGTGATACACATTCTCTTTTATCAGAAGAAAGATAGTTTCCCTTGGAAAAACACATCCTTTAATTTGTTCTGAAAGGATCGGGATCTAGTATGACCTTAGCAATTTTTTCTCATTACATAGATCTTCCGAACATATGGATAGTTTGTGGTGCCTCCTATAATATGCTTCCAGAGTCTCATCATCTTGTCGTGATTTTTTCCAAGGGAATTTTTTCCAACCTGAGTCATCGATTCTACAGCCGGTATCTTGACTTTCATGAGTCAGCCATCCCAAGAATCCAGCCAAGTTTAGATTCAAAATAAATGAATTTATGTGTCTGATGATCGAGGTCCTCTAGTCTTTCCATGATGACATGTTAAAGACCTCAGAGTAGTGAGTCTTAAACGTCTATTGTACTCTTACCTGAGTTTTGATGATCTTGAAGTTGTTGATTGTGCTATGAAGTTATCATCTCCAACCACATGCATTGATTCATCCTGAAGATTTCTATGACATTGTATACCTTCTAATGATTTTGAGATGTATATCCATTGTGTATTCTTTGGGTATACACTTTATATTGGCATACACATTAGTCATGTAGCCATAATTACTATACATATGACATGGATTTATAATGTACTTGATTGGCAACCATGCATAGTTTATCCCGAGCATGGGTATGCTCGACTCAAAGAGATTATCATTATTTTGCAGATGACACACTCACGAATACTTGTCTTGGGCTCACTTGACTCTATTCATTCCCATTGTGTAAAGATGTTATAATGTATTTCAGCCATCAGTTTCTCTTCTGACCTCACACATTATGGGGCATCTGTTATATTCCAAAAATGCCACATCTATGCATCCAAGACATTGGCCCATCCATTTGCATCCTTTTCCAATCTTAACGCTAAGGTTTCCTTCTAAAAAACAACTTTTTGGATAATGTGCATGCCCCTCTACACTATTATCTTGAGTACATACGTGTTTTTCATGCTAGTACGCTTGTGTACATATGCCTGTTGCATGCTAGTTAGCCTACGTTTACCTCCAAAAATTGCAAAAAATATAAAATTGTGCATATTTTTGCGGAGTTTACGGGCTATGAAGGGTTTCCTAACCATTCTAGCCCATGTATCCCATCCTCAAACTGAATAACCATATTTTTCTCATATAAAAAGAGGTCTTGGGGAGTCATTTAGATATGTGAACAAGAGAATAAGAAAACTTTGCCAAAATCATTTCCCTCTCATTGTCAATGTTTTGCATCTTTTTGATAGTTTGATCCTCAAATTTCCCTTCCATACATTCTCGCTAGGCAACCCTTACTTCTTCCCATGATGGCATGTTGGTGGTGATAACTCTAGGTGGGATTGGTGCACTTGGAGTAACGACAAAGGAGCCCATACTTGGTTCCTAGAGCGATGTTCGCAAGAAAAGGTTGTAGCCTTTTTACTTGTTTATAAATAAAACAGATTATATTTGTCCCAAAAAATTATGTGTACATGTTCTTTGTCTATTTGATAATTTACATCTATATTTAGGTTTTTAAGTGATTACTATAGATTGTATATTTTGTTGTGTTGTGTTCTCAGTCTATTACAGGTCATATTTGGGAGGATATATATGACCAAAGAGGCAACAACAAGTGGAAGAGGTCTATATAAACCATAAGGATTCAAGGTTTTCTTCTTAACCTTCTCTTCACTCTCTCTTATCACTTATTCTATATTGTTTTGGGGTAGATTAGAGATAAGTTAGTCTTTTAAGGGAGTTATCACTCTACCTATTCCTTAGAACCAATTTAGGGGGAATTTTCCCCATATAAAGATGTTCTCTTCTAGAGAATGACATAATAAAATGTCAAATTCATGAGCTCATACGAAATGAATACATTCAACAAACCTCCTCATGATATCACCCAAAGGGGGGAACATATGGTGTTAAATGTATACAACACGACCCTAAGGAGGGGTATATATGGGGTAAAATGTACATGTAATGTGTAAATGTAAATGTAATAGGGTCGTCCTAATAATAATGGGGCCACTTGTGCTATGTATGAATAGGTATACATAGAGATCATGTAGTTATTAAATATAGGTGAATTGTGATGTATGAATGTAATTAGGTATTTGGAGGAGGTTCTCCAATTCCTTAAGTAGTTATTGTGTAACTCATGTCGCTTATCTATATTGGGTTTGTGCTCCATGCTCACATTGATGTACATGATGTGTACTTCTAGTTTAATATAACATTTGAAGAATATTTTCATTGTTACTTTGTGAGGCCAACTCTATATGGTACCAAAGGTAGTCCCAACCACTATGATTTCCTTGATCTTGGAAAAGAAGTTCCAAAAGGTAATCTCTCAAACCCAAAAAAAATTCCTCTTCATGGTTTAGTCAGAAGGTGATTGGAAGGTCACTAAGACCACCACTGCCTCAACATAGGGACTCTCTACATAGAAAAATCAAGTGGACAATATTGTATAGGAATAAATATATATTCACGCTTCACCTACAATAGTGCCTCTACACTGCGAGATCAAACATTCAATTGAATTGATACCTAATGCTTCTTTAACTAATGGCCTGATATATAGATGTTCTCTTCTAGATAATGAGGGAATAAAATTTTAAATTCACGATCACATCCCAAAGGGACATATTCAACCAATATCCTCAGCTTGTGGGAGCCCAATTGTATTGGTGCAGAATAAGGACAAGACACGATGACTCTATATTAATTACAGAGTCCTACATAAAATCAATGTCAAGAACTGATACATGATCCCTAGATTAAAGATCTTATTGATTACCATAAGCATGCCAATTTATTTAGTAAGATAGATTTGAAGTCAAGCTACCACCAAGTCCCAATTGAACAAACCAATATATGGAATACTACCTTTAAGTTCGAAGAAGGCCTTTTGAGTGGTTATCCATACTTGTTGGCTTGACTATTTCTATAACAACATTCATGAGGAATATGGATGATATCTTGTATACATTCAAAAACTATTTTTTACTCATATATTTGGATGGTATCCTCATCTTCAACATAACATTTGCAACAAATTCAACATATTCTAAGCACTTTACAAAAACACAAGTTATATTCCAATCTAGATAACCTTATTTGACATGCAACAAATTTAGTATCTAGGATACATAACGGATGAACATGAGATGCAAGTGGAACCATCCAATATCCAATTCATTCATGATTATCCAACCATAATGAATCTAATAGATCTTTGTATCTTACTGGGCCTTTCCAACTTCTACGATAGATTTATGTCATGGATATCTCATATCGCATGGCCCTTAAACCAAGTGACAAAGGGTGGAGCTAAAGCCAAGTTTATCTGGTCTAAGTCATGACAAAAATAATTCAAGTACCTAAAATTATTCTTATGCTCAACACCAGTCCTAGCTCTATCAGGCCTGCAACATCCATTCAAGATTGAGAAAGATTCCTTCAACTATGATATCGATGTAGTCCTCACTTAGCATGGACATCTAGTGGCCTATCAAAATGAGACACTGTTTGATACTATTTTCAGGTATCCCACCTATGACACGGAGATTCCCCCCATTATGTAAGCATGTGGATAGTGATAAAGGGTGGAAATAAAGCCAAGTTTTCCTGGTCTAAGTCATGAAAAAAAGAACTCGAGGACCTGAAATTATGTCTATGCTCAACACCAGTCCTCACTCTACCAGACCTACAACACTCATTCAATATTGAGAAGTATTCCTTCAACTATGCTATCGGTGTAGTCCTCACATAGCATGAATATCTAGTGGTCTATCGCAGTGAGACACTCTTTGATACTATTTGCAGGTATCCCACCTATGAAAAGGATATGTACTCCATTATGTAAGCATATGAATAGTGAAAAAGGGTGGAGATAAAGCCAATTTTTCATGGTCTAAGTCATGACAAAAAGAATTTGGGGACCTGAAATTATGCCCATGCTCAGCACCATTCCCCACTCTACCAAACCTGCACCATCCATTCAATATTGAGAAAGATTCCTTCAACTATGCTATCATTGTAGTCCTCAAATAACATGCACATATAGTGTCCTATCACAATGAGAGACTCTTTGATACTATTTGTAGGTGTCCCACCTATGACAAGGATATGCATTCCATTATGTAACATGTTTATATAAACTATATTGTAGACTGCCTCAACCAACTCCCAGTCGTGGCACTAACCAAAATATTGAGCTCATATGAGCACGAGACCTCTTGGTAGACCTAATTGTATGAAAAAAAACCCTGACTTCAATGCTACATACCATGTGTTAGGAACAATTAATTTTTTTTTTTAAATTTCACCTCCACGATGCCCCTTTGTGCTATCTAGGATATATTTTTGTTCCTTCAAGCGAGCATGCAAAGATAGTTTGGGAGGAACATTATTGTTTGGTGGCAAGGTACTTTGGTGTGGAGAATATAGTAGTAGTACTTCAGAAGTATTTCTACTATAAGAAACTCTAACAGGATTTGAGTAGATATATCATATCATGCACTACCTATGCCATTTTTAATCCTACCATTAAGAAGAAATAATTTCACACCCCTCTACCTACCCCAAACAAGCCCTAGAGTTAGTGGTTGAATGGTGTTGTCATTGATGTCAAAGTCAGTCATTGGTAATCAACATGAAAAATTCTATGGGTTTATTTTAAGGATTCTCCAAAGTGGTCCCCTTATGGCATAGTTTTAATAATGTCCCTCATGTGAATATGCTTTGAATAAGCCCTAAAACCAAGTGAAGAATTCTACATATGTCCAAGATAAATATTGCAAGATGGATACTATTGAAAGTATTATTTAAGGTCAATTTGGATAACCTGTATCTGAGGGAATTATTACCCTGTATAACTAACTCAAATTGAAGCACACACTACGTGGTTGGAAATCTTATTCTGATACCTTTCCAATGGTATATGGAAGTGCCTATAACTCCCTAGGAATTAGGAGATATGAATTTTTCCCTCTGACAACCCAACCAAAAAATTGAGGATAGTTTAGATAGGTTGGCCTAGATACTAAAAATAGGGATAGTAATACTATGAATACATGATGTATATTCACATTTTTAGGGTATCCAAGCTTGTGATATCTTAGAATAATTTTGGTAGTGAAGGAGCTGGGAGGATAAGGATATATTATGGAGGATATTTTCTAGTCTTATGACGATTATTTTATCATTGTTATGGGTTCAATATAGTATGGAAGGTTGATTATTTGTACATGGTTATATGTGGTTGTTGGGGTTTATGTGTGGACCCATGTGGAACTAGGATCTCTATGTGGACCCAGTTTTATGATGATAATGTATCAATGATAGTGACAGAGACAATGACAATGCCAGTGACAATATATGTGGACTCAGTTTGATGATAATGATGTATCAATGATATTGATAGAGATAGTGACAATGACAATGACAGTGATAGTGATAGGTTGATTCTTTTATACACATATTTGAGGGTGGAAGGAAGGGGAAAGGAAAGGGGGTTGGAGCTTCCTTCTAGTTGGAGCTGGAGAATCTAGGGAGTTATAGCTTCCTTCAGGTTGGAGCATGTAAATTAGGGGGTTGAAGCTTCCTTCTAGTTGTAGTTGGAGAATATTATAAATTGTATCTTCCTATGAATGTAATTTTGTTATTATATAAGAAAAATATCATGTGGATTTCCACGTAAATCTGTTATACATTTTGTACTTCTTCTTCTTCTTTTTACTGTATATTGGGATGCATGTATTTGATTGAAAAGTTAAAGTTTCAATTATGCTAAATTGTAATTGATATTGATTCACCCCCCACCCCCCCCCTCAGTATCAATAATTGGTATCATAGCATGTTACCTTTATAAAAATATAATCATTAGAAGGAAGATTGTGAGAAAAAATGGAAGGCCACATTCCAAATGGGATTCCACCATTTGATGGAAACAATTATGCATATTGGAGAAACAAAATGAAAACCTACTTGATAGATTTAGGAGTGGATATTTGGCTCTCAGTTGTCAATGGCTATAAAGTTAGAAAGAATACTCCAATTGATATAGATGATAATAAATTAATGAGATGTAATTCAAAGGCTAGGCATGTTATCATAAGTGGATTGACACCAACTATTTCCAACAAGGTGATGGGTTGCAACAAAGATAAAAAGGTTTGGGATAAACTTCAAAATATTTATGAAGATGATCTAAAAGTCAATAAGGGAAAGCTTCAATGACATAGAGCACAATTTGAAAATATCAAAACGAATGAAAAAGAAGATATTGCAACCTATTTACTTAGAGTAGATGAAGTTGTCAATGCCATCAGAAGATTAGAAGAATAGTCAAAGAATCCTTGGTTGTAAAAAAAGTGTTGAGATCAATTCCTTTGAGATATAATGCCAAGGTATTGACCATTGAAGAAACTAGGGATTTGAAAAAAATTACAATGGATGAACTACATGTGACCCTCACAACATATGAATTGAGAATAGACACATAAAATGAATATCCAAACAGAGAAGCAGTTTTTAAAGCCAAAAAGAAAACAAGGAACAAAAACATGGGGTAGAAGAAAGACCGGATGATGAATTAGATGATGAAGAAGCAAATTTTGTAAGTAATATCAATAGGGGAACCAAAAAATACAAAGTTAAGTTAACTTTTAAATGCTTCAATTGTGGTAGAATAGGACACTATGCTAAGAAATGTCCTTTTGAAGAAAATAAAAGCTTCCACAAGAAATAGAGTCTTTACTCCAATGAGGACAACAATTATTTAGATGAAAGTGATGGAGAAGAAAGGGATGTAAGGGAAGTTCTCTTCATAACTCAAGAAACTTATAATGATGACCAAAAAAATTCTAAAACATATGAAATCAATTCTGAAGAAGAGTCTGATGCAAATACCAAAGAAACAAACATACAATATTTCTAGGGAAGAAAGACATCATATAAAGTGAATAGGAAGATAAAGAGAATCTTTAAAAATTGAAGCATGTTGAATAAGAAAACATCAAGATCAGAAAAAAATAGAGTTAAAATATGAATTGAAAAATTGTGAAGAAGAGAATCATGAGCTTAAAAATAAAATTAAGAGCTTGAAGCAGAGATTAGATAATAAGAATGAAGATTATGAGAAATTATAATTATAATTGTATCTCACAAAAAAAGAGCTGATGTTGACAACGAAAAAGTTGAATAAATTTGAAAGAAGTACCAAAAATTTAGATGAAATTATTAGCAAACAAAGATCACCTACCAATAAGACAAGACTTGGATATGACAATAGTTTGAAGACATCAAACACAAACAAACCAAATAGGGAATATGAAGGAAATTCTAGAAACTGTGAAAATTCCTTAAGAAGTGGAATCAACAAACAAATTAATGGAATTGAAGAACAACAAGAACATGAAACCTCTAGATGGAACAAAAGATCATAATTCAAAAGGGGTGAGACACCAAGAAGGTCCTTTTTTACCAGGTATGAGAATATTTTTCTTGGTCATTTTTATACTTGCATAAACCTTGGACACAAAGCAGTTCACTGTAAAATCAATGCAAGAAACAACTATATGAGAAACAAAAATGATTATGGATATCCAAAGGACAATCGTGTAAATAGTATATCTAGAAATGCTCAAGGATTTGTAAACATAAATTACAATCCATTTGATCCATCGATGGATCATAACATTGTATGCTACAAATGCAATACTATTGGTCACAAAGAACGATATTGCAGAGATATGAAATAAGATGCTCCTATCATAGAACCAACTACAATATGGAAAAGGAAAGAGAACCCAAACAAGGAATATTGTAGATTAGAACTTCTTGTTGAAAATAAAGAAGATGAATGGTAAATAGGTAGTGGGTTCTCAACACACAAGACTAGGGACCAAAACAAATTCTTCAACTTAAATAAGGAAAAAGTGGCAGTGTTGCATTTGGAAATGACTCTACTTTCAAAATACTTGGAAAAGGTGTAGTGAGCCTTGGAAGTGAAAATCTAAAATAAACAAATGTCTTACTAATTGAATATTTGAAGCATAATCTCCTTAGTGTCAGTAAAACATGTGATCATGGATACAATCTTAAGTTTGATTTCTGAAGATGTGAAATCAAAAAAGAAGACTTATGAAGATTGGTTGCAAGAGAAACAAGAATACCAAATAACATATACATCCTAGAAAAATAGGATATAAAGAGGATTGAAGTCACACAAAAGAGCTCCAAGGACTATAACAAGGAAGGAAAGGAAAAGAACACATAAAAGGAAGTTGAAATACTATTGAGTGCCATGAGTTCTAGGGGAGAAATGCCAAAGAGAAGAATTAATAGTTTCCATTGATGTCAAAGTGGGAGATAAATATAAGGAGTGTGATGATAGAGGGAGTATCAATGTTTCCATCAATGAAAAAGGGGGAGGTTGTTGAATGGTGTTGTCATTGATGTCAAATTTAGTCATCGGTGATCAACATGAAGAAGCCTATGGGTTTACTTGAAGGAGTATCCAAAGTGGTACCCTTATGGTGTAGCTTTAAGCATGACCCTCACAAAATGATTCTTTTAATAATCCCTAAAACCAAGTGAAGAATCCCCTCATTTCAAGTGAAGAATCCTACATATGTCCAAGATAAATATTGCAAGATGTAGATTGTTGAAAGTATTATTTGTGGTCAACTTGGATACCCTATATTTGAGGGACCTTTGACCCTACATAACTAAATCAAATGGAATCAAAAGTTACATGGATGGAAATATTATTCCGAGAACTTTTCAATGGTATATGGAAGACCCTCTAACTCCCTAGGATTTAGGAATGCGGAAATATGATTATTTTTGTTCGACAACCTAGCCACAAAATTAAGGACAATTCATGTAGGTCAGCCTAGAAACTAAAAATAGGGACAAAATTACTATAAATACAAGATGTATTATTACATTTTTAGGGTATCCAATCTTGTGATATATTAGTACAAGTTTGGTAACGAAGGAACTAAGAGGATAAGGAGATATTATGAAGGGTATTTTCTAGTCTTATGGCGATGTTTTGATCATTTCTATGGGTTCTCTATAGTATGGAAGGTTAATTCTTTGCACATGGTTATATGTGGTTTTGGGAGTTTATGACATATGTGTGCACCCATGTGGACCTATGATCTCTATGTGGAACCAGTTTCTATGTGGACTGACTTTGATGATGATGATGTATCGATGATAATGACAAAGACAATGAAAGTTACAGTGAAATTCTATGTGGACCCAATTTGATGATAATGATATATCAATGATAGTGAGAGAGACAATGACAGTGACACTGACAGTGAAAATGACAAGTTTATTATTTTATATACATATTTAAATGTGGAAGGAAGGTTCAAGGAAAGGGGGTTTGAGCCTCCTTCCAATTGGAGCTGGAGAATCTAGGGTGTTGTATATTCCTTCAAGTTGGATCCTGTAAATTAGGGGGTTCAATCCTCCTTCCAGTTGGAGCTGGAGAATATTGGAAATTGTAGCTTCTTATGAATGTAATTTTTTTATTATATAAGAATTTTTTTTGTGGATTTCAACATAAATCTATTGTGCATTGTGCACTTCTTCTTCTACTCTTTATTGTATATTCAAATGCATTTATTTGATTACAAAGATAAAGTTTCAATTCTTCTAAATTGTACTTGATATTGATTCACCCACTCTCTCAGTATCAACATCAGTTTTCATGGATTACATGTCAAGCTTTCCCTCCTCCAAGCATGGTAATGATTGTGTCTTTGTGGTTGTCAATCGGTTCTCTAAGATGGCCATTTTGGCACCATGTAAGAAGAGTATCACAACCGAAGACACTTTAATCTCTTATTTGAGCATGTTTGGTTTCATTTTTGGATACCATGGACCATTATTTCCAGTAGGGATAGTAGTTTCTTCAATAGCTTTTGTTCCAACCTATGGTCTCTAATGGACACCAAGATGAATAAATTGACTACCTTCCACCCCCAAATATATGGAAAAATAAAAGTGGTCAATCAGATGATTGTGCATATATTGCACATGTACAAATCCAAGAATCCATGCACATGGGATGAGAGCCTTCAATATGCTCAACATAGCTACAACATAGCCCTTGACAACTCTATTCACCACAACCCTTTTTAGGTGTGCTTGGGGTTCCAACCATTTTCCCCATTGATGTATCTGTTTGGGGTTCCAACCATTGGTCCCCATTGATCTATCTCTTCTCATTGCATCCTTATGGGAAGATTCCTCCCTTTCTCAATTGAGGTATATAGAGCAACACAATTTGTTGAATGGATCTAGCAAATTCAACAATAGGTTCATGATATGTTGTAGAAATCCAATGCAAGGGACAATAAATGGCATGACCAACATAAGGTTCCACACATGTTTCAGGTTCATGATAAGGTGAGATTGAATTTGTAGAAAAAGAACCTTGTAGTCCCCCACAAGAAGCTTATACCTCTCTGATATGGGCCTTACACCACCACAAAGGTTGTGGGTGAGATTATTTTGAATGGAGTATTTCCCCTTTCCTTGGCTTGCACCCATTATTTAATGTAGAGTTCTTGTGACCATATTTTCCACCCTTGTTGGACACTTTGGAGGTGGATGATAATTTGGACCCTATAGAAATCAATCCTAACACATTGACTAAGCTACAATGGATCAAATCATGGACACCAAGACAAAGGGAACCCTCTAGAAGAACATAAAACTCTATCAGGTTGTTAAATCATGGCAACTTATTCATCAAGGAAAGTGGCTCACCAAGAATCAAATTCAACAAAATTTTACCCATATAATGAGAGAAATTGACACAATGAGGACAATTTCTTCCTAAAGGGGGAGGACTAATCCATGTGGACATCGGTGGCCACCCACCTCCTCCATTGACTCAACACAATTCTCCATCTTAGCATTTTTGTTTATATACATTTTTTCAGGTCCTAAACCTCTAGGTCCATTTTGAGGCCTTAAATGATGTTTTTTGATAATTTATGGGCCTGGGGTGATCATAATCTACCCGAGACTACCAAAAATTGTACTTCTTAATTATATATTTCCAACAAGGTACTATGCACCCCAAATGGATATTTTATGAAATAGTTGCACTCCCAAGAAGTTGGTGTATCAACTAACCACCTTAGGGCCCACAATCCTTTTGACACTTCATCTCCTAGGGTTAGGGTTTTGGATCTTTAGGTTTTTTTCCTCTTAGGGATTATTACTTTATGTTAAAAGGAAATTTTTATCATCTTGTAATGGCTTCTTTCAAATGATCATATCTAGCACCTCTCTCTTCAAAGAAAATATACCACCACTCTAGCTACTTTGTACTTCTTTACATTTTACAATCTTTTACTATTTCATTCATTAACATAATTTGGGTTTCACTATTTTACTACACTCTCTGCAATATTTCTTTGTTTGTATTTCCATTCATATTCCTTCCTTTCATTTCATTCTCTATACAATCCACATAATTTAAGTTATATTATGTATAGGCCAATTGGTCCAAAGCATATAGATCCGAATAATGTATCTTGAACTCTAGCACATATAGAACACAATTCCATTCGAACACAATTTAGGGTCCATGTAGGATCTAGGAATGATGAATGTATTGATGACAATGATGATGATGATAATCATCATCGTAATATAATCACATGATGATATAAATTACATATTCAACATCTTCAGATATCTTGTTTCTCCTTATGATCAACTTTTCCAAAGGGATGTGTTGTAATTCAGTCACCCTTTTGTTGTATAATACAATAATGGAACCCAATTCATTGTTTGGATGATGACATTAACATTAATTTTAATGAAAATGATATAGATATGATACAATATTATGATAAAAAAAATATAGTAAAATTATAAAAGAGTTAATGAGATAAAGGTTCTAAGAAAAGTCAACATATAAATAAAATTATGCAATCCTATTCCATCCTTCAATTGCTTCTCTATGCATTCCTAGTCGTGTTATTATATTTAGACCTAGTTTCATAACGAGAGATTTCATCATCCCTATTGACTTCTTTGTTTTGTTTTTTCTTTCCTCTTTTTTCATAGTTGCACATTCTTGTCTTAGTAAACAAATTTCAACCATAGTCAAACATAGTCAACCATGGTTAACCATAGTCAAACATGTTCAATAATAGTTGCCATGGCATACCATAGTTAGCCATGGACAACCAAAGTCAACCATGGTTATATTAGTTCATCCTTTCTCTACCATTATCAACAATAGTCATCCATATTAAAATATCATCAATCAAGGTAAAAAATGGTCACCCTTTTGTCCAACATTTTAACCATAGTCAACCATGGTCAGCCATATTCAAATATTCAAATATGGTAACCCTATGTCACCTTGGTCAACAATAATGAAACATGACCAATGATGGTCAACCTTGGTAAAACATTATTATCTCACCATGGTCAAATATTTTCAACCTACAATGCAAAAACCATAACGAACCATTGTCAAAGATGGTCAACCAAAGTCTAGCATGGTCAACCATAGTGAAATATGGTCACACATGTTTATCCATAGTCTACCAGGCTCAACCATAGTATGTGATTGTCAACCATGGTTAGTCATTATCAATCATGGTGAAACATGGTCAACCATAATCACCTATAGTCATCCATATTAAATCATGGCACACAAAAGTGAAACATAGTCAACCAATGTCAACCATAGTCAAACAATCTTAACTATAGTTTACAAAAGTCAACCATAATCAACCATGACAAACCAAAAGCCAACCATGGCCAAACATGGTGATCCACTTATGCCACCAATCAATTAGCACAACCACATATTTAAAAGTGGTTGATATACATTGATTTATGTCATTCTCCACCTTTTCAAACTAATGATGTTAATTAGAGTATATTAAATATTTTTAAATATATGATTGTGCAATCACAAATCTTTTGACCAACCTGATTACATCTCCACATAAGTAAAATAATCCAAAATCCTAGCATAACCTTTGAAGATTGTTTTTTTATTACAATCTCACAAAACCATAATTCCACTCAATGGCTATTTGGCATAGCTGGTTTTTAAATCTTATCTCCTAGTCTTTATGAATTGTTATTTATTTTTTTCAAATTTTGGCACTCCATGATATAAAGTGAAGAAAATTTGTTTTATCCATTCCTCTTGTTTGTTCAATTCATGTCCACCTTGACTGAAATTCGTGAACTAGTTTAAACTTTGTATCCATTCGAGAAACTTCATTTCTCTAAATGGTAAGTAGCTAGTCTAAGATTTGTATCCATCTTACAACCTTCAATTCTACCTAAATAAATAGGTTGTTTATTAATAAATTAAATTACAAAAATTAAGTTTAATCTTTAATTTGTATAAATATCTTGGTATTGAATTGAATTAGAGTTTTAATTTGAATATAATGTGAATAAAAGGATTAATAAGATGGATTTGGTTTTAGCAAAAAAGAAAGTTCTCTTTGATATTCTTTATTTCGGTTATTCTTTATGATTGGGAAGTTTATAAAAAATAAAAGATTCATTCACATACAATATCATCTCTTATGACATTTTTGAGATTTGGATGAAAACCCTAGCTTTTACTTCGCATGTAGCCTCTCCCTTCTCCTCCAAATGGAGCCGCCACACCCTGACTTGTAGAATACCAGTGAGTCAGAGTATCTCATCTTTGGAAATTATTTTAGGGAGGGTGCAACCCCTCTCATAATGAAACATGGCTACGAATGACTGAGAGGAGACAAGAGCCAAGAAAACGACTATTTGGTCATTGCCCCATCTGCGGGAATAATTCCTCACCAAAGATCATGGTTTCAACAAAGAGATGGAGGTAGAGACAAGCATGTCTCATACAAATGCATCTTGAGGATGGGAACCATGAAAATGCATTCCCCAATATGATAAACCACCTATATATACTATCAACCCTACCAGGGTTGGGGAACACACCCAGTTTATGAAAGAGAATTCCCTAATAAGGAAACTTATGGGCCTTTGGCCATTAGAAAGGGACCTCATGCGATGGATCAAATCTTGGTGGAACCCAAAGGGAGAATATGAAGTTCAACTCAGCTCCAAGGGGTTATTCATGATCATCCTCTACAACTTAGAGGACAAGGACCACATTTTCGACAATGGGCCCTATTCTACAACTTTGCAGGGCTCTTCCTTAGGTTCTAGATAGATTGCTTTAGCACATAGAAAGAGGACTTCAACATGGAACCAGTATGGATCTGACTCTATTCCCTTCCCTAGGAATTATGGCTTGAGGAAATTCTCATGGGAATAGGGAACACAGTGGGAAGATATGTAAAATCCTCAGAGGTGAAAAAACAAAGGAAATACACCTCCTACACATGCATATGTGTATACATGGATATCGCTAAGGCCTTACCAGGTTCAATAACCATATAATATAAATACAATCACTGGAACCAAACCATGGATTATGAGCACATTCATTTCCGCTACAGAAAATGATATGAGCATGGTCACCTCTTCCGTGACTTTCCTTTAAATGATCAAAATTCAAAAGAAGTGGACAAAGAGTAAAAGGATGGCTACAAAACAGTCACAAGTAGGAAAAAACCACCCCCTAGGGAGAAAAATCAAGAAAGAAACTAGAAAATCCCCATCAATAACTCTTTTGATATCCTAAATCATCTCCCAATAGAAGAAGAGGTGGAAAATACACATAAGAAGGGAAACTCAGACAAGGACAAAGGAAAGACCAAGCTACAACCTGAATCAACAAAAGGACATAACCAAGGAACCGATTCCATAGATCAACAAAATGAGGATAAGCTAGAGTATGGGGGGGATACCCTCATGTAGTTAGATGACTAGGATCTAATGGGCATTGACCTAGAGAAATTGGAAGAAGCCTTCAATAAAAAGGAGTTTCAAACCATCCCAATAGAACAACTTAAGAAAGTTCATAAAGTATTCATTGATTCCATGGTAGGGGCCACCTTGCGACTAGGAATATCCCTAGATCCAACACCTGAGCCTAGGCGCACCCCCCATGAAATAAAACACTGAGGCCAAAAATCAACACACCAACTCATCAAAGAGGTAGGAAACTACATGCTTAATTCGAGACAGATCCACCACCTTACGGAAGGGTACTTCTCTCCACCACCCAACTCATCATGATGAAGATCATCACCTGGAGTATTAGAGGGATTAAGGGAAGGTCCAAAAAAAAATCCTTTGAGATAGTATTTGTGTAGAGAATATGAACATTCTCCTTTTATAGGAAACAAAATGTGTTGGGGAAGCCGTTGAGGACATATTTCAACAATGTTGGAGAAATTGTAACTCCATTCACACAGACTCAAATGGTGTAGCAGGGGGATTATCCATTTTATGGAACCCTTCCACAATCATAATGGATCAACCCTTTTCCATGGTTGACACACTCATTGTCCCCTTTAGGGCCCTAGGATCTAGAAAATGGAATGATTACAAATTCCTATGGACCACAAAGTTCCCAGGACAAAAACTTTTTCCTGCACATGATATCTATAGTAAGTTCTCTACTGATGTCTACGCACTAGATAATAGGGGGAGACTTCAACATCATTCTCACTTTGGAGGAAACAATTGGTGGCACAAAAAAGCTAGATCAGGACAGTGTTAAGTTCAGATCACTAATAGATGAGCTAAAATTGATAGACATAGAAACTGAAAATAAAATTTTCACTTGGTCCAACCGGAGATCTAGCACTCAACACGTTGCAAGAAAATTAGATTGCTTCCTTATCTCCAAATCATTATTTTTTGATGATCCTGTGTTGGAATCCAACATTCTCCCAAACGATGGTTCAGATCATTGGTCAGTCTCTCTCTGGTTAGACACAGGAGAAACACCCAATCTTAAGCCATTCATATTTGAAAAGTTATGGCTCACCCACCCGGATTTTCAAGAAATTTCCACAACCTAGTGGAGGTAGGAAGAGATAGACCATGGCACATGCATGTATAAGTTTCAACAAAGGATAAAAAACTTCAAATGGAATTTAAAGAACTGGAACAAAAAAGTGTTTGGTAATATCTTCCTAAATAAGTAGGATATCGAGAAATGCCTAGAGAAGTTGCAACAAGAATTTATTTCCCAGGGAAGGATAGTAGACTCTGCAAGGGAGGAAGAAAAAATACATGAAGATCTAGAAGAGTGTCATAAATAAGAGGAGATACTTTGGCGACAAAAATCCAGGGTACAATGGCTTAAGGAGGGTGAAAGGAACACCAAGTTCTTCCACCACTCCATGGTGCATAGGAGATATATTAACATAATTCCCCAACTAGAAGATAGCCAGGGTAACCCCATTATATATCATGCAAGTATAGAAATTGAGTTGATGAACTATTACAAGGACCTCCTAATAGAACCCCTAATGGATAGAATGTCATCCATAAGAAAGATAACTCGACACATCTCCTCCCTAATAAAAAGGAAACAAAATGAAACACTAGTGAGGCTAATCACACAAGAAGAAGTTGATCAAGTATTTAAAGAGATGTCACTAGGCAAGGCCCCTGGGCTGGATGGCTTTACAACAAACTTTTTAACTATTGTTGGTTGTTGATCAAGGAAGAATTCTGGCAAGTAGTAGAGGAATCCATAACATATAGACAAGTCCTATCGGCTTTCAATGCCACTTTCCTCACTTTAATCCCAAAGGAAGAAAGGGTAACCCATTCAAATTAGTTTCAGCCCATAGCCCTTTGCAACGTGATCTATAAAATCATAACGAAGGTAATAGCCATATGAATCAAACTGGTCTATCCCTTCATCATCTCTAAGGAGAAATCAAGCTATGTGGAGGCACGCCAAATCTTGGACAGTTTCATCCTTGCGCATGAG
This sequence comes from Picea engelmannii, assembly GCA_009831015.1. Taxonomy (NCBI): domain Eukaryota; kingdom Viridiplantae; phylum Streptophyta; class Pinopsida; order Pinales; family Pinaceae; genus Picea; species Picea engelmannii. The sequence continues at coordinate 1,575,949 of ML780033.1, read as the reverse complement.
ATAATACACTCACTCAAGTCAACTCATACCCCACGCATGCTCATCAAACTTGATATCTCAAAATCCTTTGAAAGAATAAATTGGAAATATATATGTTCCCTCCTCGAGGCCTTTGGTTTTGACACCTTTTAGATAGATTGGATCATACAACTCACTTACTCAACCTTCTTCTCCATTCTAGTTAATGGATTACCCTCCCAACCCTTTTACCCCACTAGAGGAATTCGTTAGGGGGACCCCATTTCCCCTTTCCTTTTTTTCATAATGGTTGAAGGCCTTGGTCATTAGATTAATTCCTCAGTTGAGGATGGATCTCTCAAAGGCATACCTCTTCATAATATCAAACCGACACCCTCTCATAGTGAATTTTTCGATGATACCTTGGTGATGAATACCCCCACTTCCCAGGAGGCTAACAAGCTCAAGACCATTCTCATAGAATTTGCAGAAGCTTTGGGAACCTCCCTAAACCTAGAAAATTCACAACTTTACTTCTTCAATACCTCGATGGAAATCCAAACCCACATCTCCATACTTCTGGGGATCTCTCTTGGTCCCCACCCCTTCCATGATTTTTCAGATTAAATTATGATGGATCCTCGAAGGAAAATCTTGGACCAACTGGATTTGGGGAAGTTCTCCAAGACAGTGTGGGGTGGATACTACACATAACATCAGGCTACTTGGGACTCAACACAAACAATGCAACATAAATTTGGAGTCTTTTTAAGGGAATCAAATTAGAAATCAATTACAACATACATCAGCTCATTGTGGAAAGGTAATCCCAGGTGAAAACCCATCTTGTCTCAAAAATCATCCATGGCTCACACCCCTCGAAAGCTTCTCCAAGATGGAGACTCTGGGGAACGCTAGAGGACTTCATATCCCTCCTTCAACACAACCTCACTTTAATCCCCTCACACGTGAAAAGAAAAGCAAACAAGATAGCAAATTGCCTAGCCAATGACGAAGTAGACTCAAAGCAGGAGATGATTCAATTGGATGCTAAAATCTCCCCATCCCCCCTATTGTTGAGCCGATGTATGGATATATCCCAAATACACTTACCCTCCCCAGATGGGGTTCCATGCAGCTGAGATGTTGCCACATAGTAATGCAACCCAAGATATTTATGTGGCCTGCCACCACCTTAGCCTTCATTTCTTGGATGGAGGACATAATTTATCATGCTCCTGGGAAGGTTGGAAAGTTCCCTCATGTAGGTTTAATGGAGCTCTCAATGCGCCATGGCCGAGGGTGACGATGGGTACAAGAGGTGTGTGCAAGGTCGCTTTAGCTTCCCTGACACTCCTCCATTTCTTCCAAGTGGGTTATGCCTCATTTCATTTAGCTCTGTTTTCAAAAAATTTCTTTGCTCCACTCAGTCTTCCAACTCTGCGTGCTCTTCTTCTAAGCTTCGCCTGGATTTCCTTCTTTTCCATGCCCCGTAAGCGTGGGAAGCCCAATAGGGGTCCCTCCTAGTATTTCTATGCATCTAGGAAGAGACACCTTTGCAAGCTAACACAAGCTTCTTTGACCACTTTGATTCGAGGGAATAAGGAGCCACAATTGCCTCCCATGGCCTATGTGGAGGAGGAAATTCCAATGGAACCAATTATGGTTCCACCAGACTCCCTTATCTAGACAGATCCATACCACCATGACCAACCCAGCACTTGTCTTCCTGCAATTACTATCAAGGAATCCTTGGAGGGGTAAACTACATATTCCAAGAATAAATCCCTTGGGAAGAACGCCCAGTTGAGCCTCCACCGCCTACCTCAGCCATTGCTCGAACACCTTGCTTCCTGGTGCCAAAATACCTGGAGCACATCTTCGATATGTGGAGGGACATGGAGGAGAAACTCCACATGCACACTCTCCTCAGCAGTATACTTGACATGTTGTTCGACGCCTTCTTGTGCACGCAAAGTCAATAGAGATGCCCAACCTGTGTGCAACCTTTTGTATTCACTCCTCACAGTGGCTCTCAAGAAGGGAAGTCTTAATAGTTCTTTTAATTTTTTAAATTCCATAGGCTCTCTGCACTTCCTCTGCAAAATACAGGGGATTTTTGTATTACTGTCCAACTTTCTTGTTTTGTTCTCTGTCCAAATTTTATGTTCACTCTTCCTACTGCATGTCTAGATAGCTTTGTCACAATACTCTACTGCCACCTTCTCTGGTTTCCAATTGTTTGGCAGAGCAGGGGGTGGATTTTCTTTTTTGGATACTAGAACAACAGGGTGCTACCTGTTTCGATTTCCACTAGTTTGGCGGAATAAGTGGCAAGCCTAGCTACTTGATCAGATATGTACATTGACAACTAGTTTTTGAGGAATTAAGACTTTTTTATTTACAAAAAAAAGAAGATTGGGAAGTTTATAAGAAGAAGATAATTAACATAGAATATAAAAGGCTTCGTAACATTGCATTGCTTAAGAGAGGATGACATAAGGATGTTGTTTCCTAGCTAAACTTATCAATACTATCTAAATCATTATCACAACTTTTTAAAGATAATTTTTTGTGTCAAGAAGAAATAGAGAATAAGAGAAATTTAATGTACCATAATGATATCATGAATCCCAAGATAAAAGATTAAAACTATCTTTCTTATATTGCAAGTTTAAAGAAGAAAATTCACAAATGAACATTGTTAAAATAGTAACAATGAAATATTTGTGATACTAAAAATATATTTCTTATATTGCAAGTTTAAATAAGGAAATTCACAAATTAACATTGCTAAAATAAAAACATTGTAATCTTTGTGATACTAAAAAAGCTATGTTGGGAAAGTGGATCAACAATATTATATATTAAAAAATGTATAAAAAAAATTTTAGATTACAATGTATTATTGATACATTTTAAATTTTATTTCAATAAAATTGAAGGTCAATCCAACTTTGTTCCTACTAGAACAATACAATATATAAATTACTAAGTTAATTTGTGCTAATAATTATATGACTATATGAAAATATAATAAAATTCAATGATATGGTTGATTGATAGCAACAATAGATGGAGCAAATGCTAGGGATGGGCAGGGTATTAATTTATTAGACTTTCATGTTTAGTTTGAGCTTGAAGGAAAACATGCATGCATTAAAAAATTTCCATATCCACAACTATAAAATGAGTATTCACCTGGATGGGGTGACATTTGGCGAAAGGAGGGAGACAGGTGGTAGGCATAGCTAGCGTGGGAAGTTAATACCGCAAGCCGCCACCCCTGACACAATTAAATCCCCATGGTGTTCTCTATAAGGGACATTAATTCAGTGCGCCTAGAAGAGCTCACGGATGAGTGTTCCAGCCAGGCCACTAGTAATAGGCAATTGAACCAGTCCCGTTAGCCTTCAATGGCATCAATGGCTCCCAGTGGCATTATAATCCACCAAGGCACTCACTTTCACCTGTCATTTGCAAGATTCCTCCTCTACGCAGTGTTTCTCGACCCTCCTGGCCTCTTTGCTTGCCTCCTGCACATCCTCTGAATCTCTCCAGACCACAATTTCCTCACTCCCTGGTTTTCATCATGCCATGGGATCGAGGCAAGCCCAGGCGTTCCTCCAAGAACAAGAACGCCTACACTCAAGACAACCGGTTCACAGCCTCTCAATGAGCCTTGATTTTCCATTTTAGTCGGCCCCACAGACCTTCAAGCAGCACTCAGTCCACCTTGCGCATGCCCTAGACTCAAGCTCAATCTCCCCTTTGCATTCCCAAATTGGAGACCCCGTCTCTCACTGAGCACTCTCCTCCGCCCGAGACTCAAGCTCAGTCTCCCCTTCGCATTCCCAAATTGGAGACCCCATCCCTCACTAAGCACTCTCCTCCGCCACCCCAACCCTCATAGGATATCCTCCACAATATCAAACAGGAGGCTCTACCCTCAATTCAACATCTTGGCCTGAAGTTGAATGACGCTAAGCCACCTTCATCTCTTCAATCAAGCCTGAGCCTGGTGAAAATGGAAGGGTCTCCCCCCACGGAAAGCCTCCCAAGGCCTTCCACCGCCCAAGACTTTCAACCTCGCTCGTGGGAAGGAGGTTGCATAGTGGAGGAACAGGTGGCTTCCAAACGATGCACAGGTGTACACTAATGATGATATAACACAAGGATCTATTTTTATTTACAAAAAAAAAAACTGTAAAATGAGTATTATTAAGTTTTTTTATTTAAATAATTTTTGAAACAATATTTATGTGTAGTTTAGTTTTTGTATTATAATGATGTTTTGAATAAATATAATAAAAATATTTATAATAAATTATGTGTTTGTAATAATGGAATAAAAATATTTACATTGGTTTCCAAGCTCCCATTTTCTTGATGTTGAAACTTCCAAGTTCCCAAAACAATTCCTAGCCAATTGGATGTTTCCTACAATATTTCTAGGAGTAATAATCTCAATAACTTGTTAGTCCATCAAAATCCTAGAAAACTAAAAAATGTTTTTTAAAATCTTTTAGTTCATAAAACCAAAATGTTAACACAAATTAATTAATCATAATTTTTCTTAAAATTTCATAAATCAAAATATATATATATATATATATATATATATATAAGAACATTAAACATATATTAAATATAAAAGATTTAATGATTTAAAAATTATTAATTACAAAATTCTCAATATTAAAAAAATATAAGATGAATTTATATTAGTTTATTTATTCAACTTGTTTAAACAAAATATTTAATTTATCTACTGTTAAAAAATCATCTTTTACATTTTTCCAATTTTTTTTTAAATATTTTAAATTATAAAAAACATTAATAAAATTTAATCAATTATAAAAAAATAAAATTTCATCAATTTTTTTAAGTATTTTAAATTATAAAAAATATTAATAAAATTTAATCAATTATGAAAAAATAAAATTTCATAAATCTAGATTAATAAATAAATGATAATCATTTATCTTTTATTAAAAAAATTATTATTTATACAATTTTCAATATTAAAATTTTTTCTAAAAAATAAAAATTTGTATTAATTAATTAATTTATTATTTTTTAATTTATGTATAACAAAACACTATTCCTTTTCATATCTCTTCCACTAAGGAGCTATAAAGTATATTTTACATCTCTTCCACCTAGTGAGTGTAATGTGCATATGACTTTGCTCATTACAACAGTATGAGTATCTAAACAAGTATCTTGATTTCTCAATCATCTGGTCAACATTAAAAATGTGCAAGTCTCTTGATTTCTCAACAATTTAAATATAGTCCAAAAAAATCTTATTAACTATTTATATTTATTAATATTTCTTTATTTGAAAAGTATTCAAGTCAAGCAAATGTGGAAGAGTTAACGAGTTATCGAATTACTAATTCATATCTACAAATTTAATAATAACTGCAAAAGAGATATATATCCATCCATTAAAACATTGACAAAATGCAAACAGGAAATGACACTAAAAGATGGATAAAATAAGGTAGGTTACATCAATCAGGAAATGACATTTTATTAAAAGATAAATAAAATAATATATCTTACATCAATAATAACCTATCTGAATAGAAAACGTAGGCCTGTTCTGGATCATTCCAACAAATGATATCACTAAGTAAGTGAATAGTCCGTTATATCGACCCAGTGTTATGAAGAACAGACTGCATTACTAGCACTGCAGAAACAACAATTTTTTTATTATTGCAAACCCTGATGTTGTAAACAAATATGTATCTGATCAGCCCTTTATTTCTCCTTTTTTCTGTTTTCATGGGGGAGGAGGTCTGTCTCTCGGACACAACCAGCAGCAACAGAGGTAGTAAAGGCTGCATCAAAAGACCATGTCTGTCAGCAATATATCAAACTCAATAAACCAAAATCGAACAACCAAAAAACTAAGCCAACAAAATCAAAATTTCAAAGGTCTCAGCACAGGAGAATGCCCAATTAATATTACAGATTTACCATGCATCTAAACAACCGCAAGGACCAGGAGGGGGATGATCAGGACCGCCCCCACCTCCAGGACTGGGAGGTGGACGATCTCCAGGACCTTCTTGAGAATCCATCTTCAAATTTTATCCCAATAATCTACGTTCTATCAGTTCTATATGCAAAACTGTAGATAGAATGACTTATATATATCTCTGGGAGTGCCCATCATGGCCGGTTTTACACCCTGTATCAACCTAATATACAGGAAAAAGCCTGTAACACGACAGCTAATTTCAGCCTTGCACGATAAGAAATATGGGGATGGTATGTGTATTATTTCTATAACAAAAGAAATATGGTAGCCTTGCAGAATAGCTACCATTCAACAGGCCTTTCTTTCTCTACTTACTATTGTTTTTCATGTTTGGTCATGATTTTTGGGTGTGTAGATAAGGGTTTGATAATATTTCAGATCCAAGTTGGCGTGCATTTAAGTGTAACTGAAAAATATTTCCTAATAGTTAGGTAATCGTCTCTTCTTTAAGCCTTTCGATGGTATGTCCAGCTAATTCGGAGTCGACAAATCTTGCTTTTCAGAATTAGGTCATCCTTCTGGAATTAATTCGGAGTCGACAAATCTTGCTTTTCAGAATTAGGTCATCCTTCTGGAATTCTTTAGGGTTTCCTGGGTGTGGCTAAGTTTGTTTGTTCGTAACAAGTGGCAAAAGCCAAGTTGTTTAAGTGGGTTAAAAGTATTCCAAGAAAAATAA
>ML780033.1:1531475-1559547 GCA_009831015.1 Picea engelmannii | reverse complement strand
TATTTGACTCCAAGACCAAGCATATACCCATAAAGCATCACTTCTTGAGGGAACAAGTGACCAACACTGTTGTTTCTTTGCATTATATTCCATCCAAAGATCAGATTGTTGATATCTTCATCAAACCACTTGCAAAATCTCAGTTTGAGTATCTACGTCGGAAGTTGGGCATGACCCCGTTATCAAGATAAATAGTCTATTTGATCAGGGAGAGTTTGTGTTGGTTGAATATATGATACCTCCGAAAAGTACTACAACAGCTCGGGGGGAGCATGTTTTCTTTGACATTGATGTCAAAGGGGGCGAAAAGGTGTGGTCTGGATGCTACAGTTAGAGGTCTAAGTAGAACAATGTAGTCTTAAAGGGTTGCCATCAATTCCAAAGGGGGATATTGTTGGCACGTTTACAGGCAGTGTGTGCTTGTCATTGATGGAAAGAACAACAATGAGGATGGAATATTGGAAGAAATGATGGAAAATAGGAAAGCAACGATGATATCATCGCGAATTGTTGTCTACAAGCTCGAGAGGAATAGCACAGAGGTGCACAGAGAGCCCAAGTGTGTGCCAGGGCTGAGGCTACCTTCATTGCCAAAGCTCAAGAGAGATAGCGTTCTCAGAAATGCAGACGAGACCCAAACTCATTAGGACTCGTAGAAGGATCAAAATTTGAGGCCTTTGACACTTAGAAATTCTTCCAAGACGGGAGGAACCGTTAGCTGAGGAGGAGGAGTGAAAGTGGTCATCAGATCGAGCACTGTCAAGAATTTGAACCATTGGATTAGAGTCCATACAGGAGGAATGAGCGCCCAGAGAAGAGGAGAACATATCTCAACCATTAGATCTAAGTGCATGGACCAACATTCGTTGGATCCCAAGAAAAGTGCACAAGACAAGTTTCAAAGTCACCGGAACTATCCATCGTCAGGGATGACAGGTGGCAGTAGATTCGAGAGTTTGATGAATCGAACTTCAGAATATTTTCAAGGGGTAGAGTGGAGTCGATCCTAGCCGTTGGTGTTGGGAAGGACACATGGAGAGAGATCATCATTTTGCTGACTCGCGAACTGGAAAAGTGAAAGGTGAGAGTTGTAGGAACTCGCAATGTCCGAGTTCGCGAGTTGATATGAGCCCTTAGATCATGGGGAAATGTGGAACATTGATCTGATACAAAGTATTTCGGATATCGAGAATCGGAAGAAGGGAGGTGAGCTAACCTCCAACATCGTAAAATGCGAAGTCTCGATGAAATCTGGACTGTCGGATCACATATTGATCTAGGTCGTCGATCAGACAAGAGCTAAATCGTGAAGTGCTAAGTCTCGAAGTGAGAAGAGGAGATCTGGGCCATCTGATCACAGAGGGTTGTGGACCGTTGATATGACGTGAAAAGTTCATAGTTTGGAAGTTCTGGCTTTGAAGATAGGAGAAGTGAAAACTCGCGAAGTCTTATTTCTCGAAGAAGAGATCTAGACCGTTGAAATACGGAAGCTCAAGGACCATTGATTTGAGGTTAGATCTGATCCACAAATCGTGAAAGAACAAATATGAACCGTCTATTCAAGAGAACCATCAAGATCATAATATCGACGGTCCCATCTCATTGTGGGGATTGAAGGTGCGTGAACTTTAATAAGTTAAGGGTGAGGCACAATCAAAACCATGGTTTTCGAGAAAGGACATGTGGAGGCTCAAGGTAAATTTTGGGGTGAAACAGAGTTTGTTTTAAACCACCTTTGGACACGCCCGCAATCGCGTAGTCACGTGAGATCATCACCCTAGGTCATATTGAAAGAAGGAGATAACACTCACTAAACCGAGATCGCGAAGCACTCGAAAGTTAGGCCCATGGTCACACCCAACGGTCACGTGGAGAGAAAATAGAGGAAGGAGCTAGCATTGCTAGGCTCCACCTTGAAGTTTTGTGAGTTGGGATAATCGAGGCAACTCACAAATGGATATCTGATGCATGAACTCAAGAAGCACCTTTTTGATAGGCTTCTGATCAGAGCTCATGGTCATGTGAAAGGAAGGGTCTTAGTCGAAAAATCTAGCACCCACTGTGAAGTTTTCTTAGGAAGGGAAAAGGTGCCAAAGGGATGAGCGCCAAGGTTCTCTCAGTAACTGCTAGAACAGAGTGATTATATCTGTCAGATAATTTGAAGAGATTCAAGGTGATCGCCAGAGGAGATGAAGAGTCTCGAGGTAACTGTGAGTGAAATGAAGACTCATCATAGAGACAATTGACAAATGAAAAGTGTCGAAGACTATAACTACCAGAGAAGCCAAATAATCTCAGGATAATGGCCAATGATGACGAACAGTCTCGGCATAACGACCACTGATGAAGAACAGACTCAACATAATCACCAAAGATGACGAAGAGTTAGATGTATGATCTGGAAGAGGACTTGGCATGATAAATATATGAAGAACAAAGAAGAGATGGTTGATTCTTTTCATAGTTATTCATGCATGTAGAAGGTTGTCGAGCATTAATGCATAGGAGATGAAATGCATATCTGAGAGAGGAAGAGAAAACCGAGGTGTGCATGCAGAGACAAAGAAAAAGAACATAAATCTCAAGAAGATCCGAGAAGGAAGACACTGATGCAGGTAGAGAAGAGTAGTGTAGTAGAATAGTGATGAGACTAGTAAGCCATTGATCAATATTGTATCACTGTAATAAATTGCAGCAAGAAAATATTTATAATAAGGGTGGTAGGGAGGTGCTAGGGAGGATTTTTGTCCTCAGAGTCTCAAGTGGGTGCTTGAACACAGGGAGTTGTAGCTTCCATATGGTTGCAGCCAGAGAAACCATGGTAGTAGGGTGGTGCAAGGTAGAACCATTGTTCTCTATTATACAGGTTGGTGCCTGTGTGACTGGAAATTGGTGGTTCCATCCAGTTGGTGTTGGAACACAAAGGGAGTTGGTGCTTCCTTCTAGTGGGTGCTAGAGAAACTAGAGAGTTGGTGCTCTCAAAAATTTGTTGCTTGTAAAACAGAGGTGTTATCCTCAAAAGGAGTTGGTGCTCATAAGAATAATAATGTACAGAAAATAAAGACTACTTATCATATCAAGAAGAAGAGGTTTTCTCCCTTTATGGGTTTCCTCAGAAAATATCTGTCTCTATATATTTCGTGTGTGTGATTGATATTGAATATTCTATTGCTTACTTCCATGCATTATTGTGATCATCATTGAGTGTTATGTAAAGAGTTTACAATGGGTATAATTGTTTAAGCATAGTAACAACTGATTCACCCCCCCCCTCTCAGTTGTCCAACAAAATTTTATACCATGTTGTGACCTACAATAGAGTTCAAATTTACTATCCAGGATATGAATGGTGTTGAGGAGCTCACCATGGTCTTGCTTGGTCTTGTTGAGAGATTTCCCTACCAAGTCATTCACCATCCAATACGTTGTCATCATCCTAAAATAACGAGTGTCTTGTTGATGGGACCTAAATCCCTTGACTCAACAGTAGGAACCAAACCCGCCACTGAGGCCCAATTAGACTCTGCAGTGTTTAAGATGGAATGGTTCTCCAGATATTGTAATCCAGCCAAATTATCGATGGGCTTTGTGTTTTATTTTGAAGGCTCTCCCTTCAGTTAGGACTATTCTTTTATGTACTTTATCTTGGGTGTGACTGGTTTGAGAGATGCAAGCCGGTATAAACCGACTTGACAAGTAACAAGATTGAGTTTTAACTACTGGGAAGAGGTTGAGCTTGGGATAACCCACTGCTCAAACATGCAGACAATGATCCTATGCCAAAGGGCCTAGTACTAATACATTAACCAAATGAGCATTCAATTGTTGTCTGAGAAAACTAATTAACAAAAAGAAAACATTCATGTAATCAAGATCACGGTAAGAAAAATAATTCATCTACCATAACATTCATCACATAATAACACAACGATTTATCTTCATCATTAAAGCAAAGAAGATCAAAATATTGCACCAGATAACTTGAAAACATAATCAATTGCTCTTACTCATTTACTGCATCATTCATGGAACAAGATAGGAAGTAGTTCTTCTCTAAGTCCAATCACATACATCTGTTGAAAATAGATTGTCTTTGGTCCAGAAGGACTCCTCAATTCATAAAAATCTCAAAATAATTCTTAACAACCAAAAAGAAAGCGTTCTTACAACAACCATCGACCTCTTTTTCATTGGTCGATGTATCTATTTATAATATAAAGTTTAACTATAATTAACGGCTAAATATAGTTCAATCCAAAAACATATCGCCACGTGGCGTGGTCATCCAATAGTTTCTTTAACAGTCCACCCGAGATGTCTCTTGAAAAGGGTGAMTTCTTTCATATTCAGACCAGCTGATAAACAAATCTTCACAGGTTTGAGCCCATGGGAATCTGTGTTGTTCTATTGGGGTAGCATATACTCCTCTGATATCCACTGCATGYGCTAGGTACTTTACCAAACTAGAGTTCAGTTGTTGCAGCATGGCTCRAGCTCTGATCAKGTGTTCTKTGAATTGTTGCACTTGCCCTAGCTTTGCATCGGTGAACTTTGCGCACTCTTCGGCCCATAGAGAGTCTTTCTCRACATGTATCTTGAACACRTCACTCGGGTTGATAAATACATCGGGGGTGCYRAACTCARGGAGACCGACATCCTTCATCACTTGATTAAGTTTACCCTAGTGTTTCTGGCACTTGGCCCATTGCTCTTGGATTTCTTGGTGTGGGTCCTGGGACATCTTAGCCCAGTACTCRACAKATTTATTCATGCGGTCGAGACTACTTTTTCCTACCAGCCGAATGCCATGTATTTCCTTTTCTCGACCTTGTTGAACTTCCCCAATATATTYGAGTCTCTCTACCGCTTGCTGTGATTTTTCATGCCAYCAATCCATTTCCTTGCACGTCGCGAGTKCCATGAGAGTGTCTTCCTAGAAATCGACTACGKTCATGGTTAACAGGTGCCTTTCTTTCTTGAACTTATTGTACACTCCGTTGAACTCACTTTTYAGATACACAGCGGTCTGTGTAGCACTCTTATAGTACTCAKCCAGATGGMGCAAGTGTTCGAGMTCCTTTAGGGTGGCGGATAATTCCTTTTCATCCCTCATGGCTCTATCTTGGGAGACATCAGAGAGGGATCATCRCACGCCAATCAGTACAGACGTACGAGCRTCGGCTGTGTTGATTAAGTTATCCTCTRTAGTTAATAAGATGGAGTGATCCAAGGTGATCCTTMTCTTCTTTGMAATCCTCTAAATGATGGCCTTTCTCTTTTGATCATAGGAGATTGYATATATATCTGCTACCTCGTCTACTAGCTCTAGTATCTGTTGATCTCCCCATGTGAGGTTGTTTCCCAGGCTTCCAGCGACATATATYTGTTCAAGGGTGGACTCTCGAACTTCCTCGCTTTGCCTTGTAGATCCGACCTCTACTTGTTTYTCGTCAGGGGTTTGAATACCAGGTAKAGTAGAGGTGTCGGGTATAGACTCGTCGCCTGCTTACTTGTCGGTYGCAAAAATGTCGATTTCCCCGGGTTCGATTTCGTCACTCAGATTCGTCTCAGTTTCCAATTTATCGGAGTCTTTCGTGTCRAGGCTKCTTTCGGCTTCTCCTTCCTTTTGCAAGACCTCCTTKTCTTTAAATTKAACTTTGGGCTCAGGGGAAGGGGTTTTCTCGGGGCCTTCCTCTTTTTGGACATGCAYCGGGGAGCCGTGAGATGGATCCGGACTCTCGTCATCACTGTATACTTGTATAAGTTTTCTCAGGGGATTAGGMACTTGTGTTTCTATCGACACCCGGCCTGTCTCTATAGGAATTATTTCTCCTTCAGGGGAGTTGACCGGYSCCGTTGGGGATCCAGGGTCATTTGATYCGTTGGTGTTATCGGGATTTAAGGAGCCAGGGCCAATTGGCTCYGTTGAGACACTTCAGATGGTAGTTGAAGTCCCAGGACTTATGATAAGGTACGGTTTATCCTGCATTCATTTCATTACCAGCTRAGCTTGTTGGTACAAGAGTTCTKCCATCTCCAGTGTAGTTTGAACTTCAGGGGAATCCCTGATTTGTATCGAGGATTCCTGATGAACTCCCRCAGCTTCAATGTCTCCTTGGGTATCACTTATTMCTTCATCCAATTCATATGMTACTGCTCCTTGACAGGTCYTGTCGAGTTCTTGAGTTGTCTKCTCCAGAAATGTTKYCTGCTCTTCRTARCTCATAGMTTTAAACTTGGTTCCTYGAGGATCATCTTTCCTGGATGCCACCTCATTCCAGTCTTGAGYGTTCTCAGTGAAAATTTCATCCTCGAACCGGTCATGGGCATAGGGCCAAYAGGATGATACCTATGACACATGTTGTAGGACCAATCCCTTGGGATCGTGTTTGCGAAATTGACCAGTTTGGAACCGAAATTCTAATTGACCTAGACCAAGTTGTTTAGAATGCACGGTGTCTTTGACCATGTAKAAGTCGATATGAAACCCATACTGTATGAAAACTCGCTTCTTGTCTTTTACTAAAGTTGCATTATATATTTGCATGATGGTTTGATAGMAAATTTCCCCTAACACTAGCCGGTCGGRAACATAAATGGGCAGTAGGTGGGGTGCCCCTGTGGAGCCAAAAACCCTAATGTAGGTTTCTCGTTCATCTAAATACCAGTGACCAATTTTGGCTATAACTTTCTTTGCTTCATATGACAACCTAGGRCATTCTTTCCTGAAGAGMAAGAAGTGAGTGTGTGCAATAAAATGATCACTGATAACAGCATAGGATTTCTTGTACCTTMTTTCCCATAAGATGTTGAAGTATAYRTGGACCGCGAGCTCCAAAGAGTGCCAATTCAAGTTCATCCSAKAGAAAGCATTCATGGCGCAGATGACGTCCAGTAGATACRAGGCCATGTAGAAGGCGGGGGTATCTCCCTCCTTTGGTACCTAGGCCTRTCGTATGTAGGTGCTCAACTGTTTGGAGATGATGGCACCCCAATTGAAGCATGTGCCTAAAATGGCGACTGTAAAAGCYAGAGGCATCCAAGCTTCTAAAAATCGGGAGCARTCTTTCTCCCCATGCAACCTACAAAGCAGAGCCATAAGATTTATGTATGGTTCTCTGAGATTGGTTGTTGGGTAGCAGCCAATAGTCCGGATCATGAATTTTTTGTCTTCCCTCCACCAAGATGCCATGATTTTGTTGGTATCGTGTGACACATAGAAACTCAGGACAAAATTAGTGCTCAGTTTTAGCTCAGAATCCCTGATCTTGTAGTAACTCTGAACCTCTGATGGAAGGAAGACCTCGACGAATTCGATGTTATCATCATTAATCAAACATTTTTGTGCATAAGCGTGGTTAACAATCCATTTCAGGAGCTCAATACAAGGGAAGACCAGAGACCGGCTTGCCACCATGTGTAGATAAGCCTTGCAAATATTTGGGAGGACCTCATCATCGAGCTTCCTTGTATCAGGATCATTGTGTGGGGTATATTCGAGGGGTTCTTCCTTCTTGATTTTCTTGAAAACTTGTTCCCGGCGAGGAAATGTTGTCTTGGCTCCAATACTTGCCTCTGTGTCTCAGAAAGATGGGGGCTGGACAAAGGCCTCCTTAGTGATAGTCTTAATGACGGGCACCGGCTTGGAAGTGAACTCTAATTGTCTTTCAACTGTTGGGGAGGAACCCTCTCCTACTTTTGGTTCTTGCAGTTTTGGGGCTCTCAGTGATTTCCTGGTGGAGGGCTTCTTCAGAGGCATTATCCCTGCAAATTAAAAAATTCCCTTTAAACATGTATACAGAGTAGCGTTGGGTGAGGAAATTTAAAAAATGGAACGTAAGAACCATTAGCAGATACATACATGTAATGATTGCTAAGACGATTGTTTAATACTCACTGAACTTTGGATGTTTCCTTCGGACTGTTAACTTCGCTCTTCTGTTTGTCCTGAATTTCTTGCTACGTAGAATAGGATCATACACAATGACTTGAATAGGATATAAATGGAGAGGTATTACCAGTCATGTCAATTAGATGATACAAGTAATGAATGCAGATTCAAAATAAACTACTATCGGATTTCTGCAGATAAGTCTTAATTGGTCGACGGTGGAGGCGCGGAGGAAGGTGCACTATATCGACGAGTTTAACAGTTTCTTTTGGTTCGCGCATGAATTAGTAACTAATGAATGATATTACAAATTAACTAATAGCTTTGAATGTGGTGTACCTGAAACAGTTAGGGGTTAAACGTCTCGTCATGTCACATCACTTTGGCATATAGATCGGGGATCGACTACTATCAGAGTGTATTCTTATATTGATATCCTCTTGATAAAACTCTCGACGCCGATGATATCGGGGTTGGTGATCGGGGAAAGTTCAGGTACACATCTTCTCGACGGGACTTCATCTTTATGAGATTTTTTCGTTGAAAACATTTCGGGTGTCGGTGGTTGGTGGTGTCACTCTTCCTTCTACGCAGCACTTACTATTACATCTTTCTGCCGAAACCGAATGGATCAGTCTTCGGAAAAATCCTTCCCGAGGTTGTTCGTAGGAGAGAAACGCTTTCATCGGCCAACGTCGATGAAGATCGGCACTCATCTATTTTGACTTCCCAAACGATTTTTCGCTACTTTTAACTTTCACCGATGCTGAATTTCTCAAGTGAGTCGGGGAAAATTCTGGGTCGCCGATTCCTTGAGTAGTAATTAAGTCTCTTTCAAAGTTAAGATGATTCTTTGTTTCATATTCGATAATCTTTAATTAATTCTATCTTGAAACATATAAGATAAGAAAAGGTATCGGTTTCATATTGAAGTGAAAACAATCAATGCAAAAGATCGAGTGGTATCCAAAAACGTAAATGGTCATAGACTTTTTATGGTGTGTTGAGTACTCAACATGTCCCGAGTAAGGGAATACAATGGGTATGGCACCCACTTCATTGTCTCCAAGATAAAAAAATTCTCTGAGGTTTCCTTATGGTGTTCCATGGATTTTGCTGATTGAATTTCCTCCATCAAACAAAGATCCCAAAACCTATTTGTTTCTGCATGGGAATATTTCTTCTCTCTTGTTAAGCGGCCATGACCTATGGATGATCAAGCTTTCTTATCATCTCACCCCACAAGGCGATGTTTTGTCTTCTTTTTCTAGTGATGGGCCATACTCAAGCAGTTGTGGTTCCTGAGTTACGAATGTAGAGAAGGGAGGAGGGAAGCGGGAATAAGTTTGACTGAAGGTTCGATACACTGGAAGCGAAACATTATTTTCCTCTTTTACCTCCTTTAACCTCATCATACTTGTTGTTACACATAATTTTGGTCACCCTGATGATTATCTCACAAGCATGTATCCAGGCTCCGAAAATGACCTTTTGCCTGAGAAGAGCAACTTGTTTCCTCCACTACAAGACTACTTTTTGGAAAGGGTCCGCAGGATGCACATATTACATAGTGCAGAAATCTATGATTTCCATAGGCTGCACTATAGCTGGCCTGCGGGGTTTCCACAGGATTCTCTATAGGAAGGGTGCGGCGGCACTCCAAAGACTAAAAGAGGAAAGATGTTTCACGAAGTTTCTAGAAGGGGAATCTTCTATAATGTGAGGTGGCATCCATATGGTTACGATCCTACTGGTTTCTTTGATTTGGTGGGATCATCCTCATCTCTTTAACCACTTCACCTTCTCCTATATAATCATGGGATTCTCATGGAAAAGGTTAAGCAAGATTAAGCATAGAATTGATGAGAGAATAGGCTGAAGATTGTATGAAGGATCCTGTTTTAAGTAATTCTTGAGGTCTCCATTGGTTCATCAAGCTTCTGTGGATTCTCTTCATACGAATTTTGGAGAAAGTGTATGTGTGTGTTGGAACGAAGGAGCACTGAAAAGGAACTTGCGACATCAAGGCATTCGATTGTATCTTCTACTTTTCATTAATATAATACGGTGGCATGTCTCTTTCCCATAAAATGATTAGTATTTTATTACATGATTCCTTGATCACATGTATAGGTTGCCATTGAATTATACTATTGTTACCTGCACGTTGGTTGGCTTGTGTTGTTATAGATCTGATCTCGCAGGAGCACCAGAGTGAAGAAGGGACAACAAAGATATAAGGAAGCGATTCATAAGGTATGTTATCTATTCCTCTTTTGTTTGTAAATTCAATGATCACAACTTAGGGAAAGCATCTTGTTCTGTCTCATTTTGTTCTAGATCTAGGTGGATCTAGACAGATTAGTTCATGTCCACATCTAGCAATTTACCCAATAACCAAATTGGTGACTCCACTAGGGATACGACTTATTAGTGGTTTTTTGTGGGCGATTTTCTTTTAGCCTATATTTTCCATTTTGTTTCAGTCTCTGAGTCTGTGGGAGATCCAACAAGACTCTATGGACCTGAAAGTTCCCTCAGATCTGTTATCACCATAACAATTTTCAGATCAGGATCCAAATTTTGGGAATTTAGCGAAATGTTATATCACTATGGAAGCATGATAGTTTGGGGGACTGGGCTATATCCAATGGCATATAGACAAATATAGCATAGGTGCAAAAGGTATAAATCAGTAGACCGTCGATCTTGAAGAAGCTCGGATCAACGACTAAGGCATATATCAGGGAATGAAGTAGCGTGGAAGTTAATTATTCAAAGGCGGGCCGGGGAAACCATTATGGTTTTTTTTTATGGACACGTGGCGCCCTCAGAGGCACATCGGGGTGAAAAGCGGTCTACCTAAAACCGTTTTTTCCAGCCCCCGATATTGGAAGTTGATAATATTATTTTTCCAAAGCAGCTTGTCCTTGTGTTATCTTTCCACTCAAATTTTAAGACTTTTTCACCAGCTCCGTCAATCTCCCATCACCTAAATCCTTCACCCAATGGACCATCCAAAACGGTCATGTACTCCACGAGTCAAAAGTTGGCAAATATCCCAAGCCTATAGCTAGACTTAATTCTTATCTAAATCCCTTAGTTCCATCACTTCATTCATTTTTACCCTTATTTTTGTATTCCCGTTGAAAATAAAAAAATATCCATTTTATTAAGCTCCCTTATCCTATCCACAAAGTCATGTGTTAAGCCTCATATGCCCAAAGTCCTTCGAAAATAGAAAAAATGGGTTTTTTATTATTAATATAAATATTTTTATATTTATATTAATATTTAATCCAATATTTAATTTATGAAATCACGTCAAATCATGGGCACGAATCTCAATTTATAATGTGGAGAAGTCAAAGGTTGGATGGAGGGCGCACATACATATCGGGGATTAAAGTAACGAGGAGGTTAATTACGTGAAGGGGGACCAGGGAAAACTACCATGGTTTATTTGGTGGACGCGTGTTTTTTACGTGGAGCACATTGGAGAGGTAAAACTCATATTTTACAAATTAAAGAAATTAACATTTCTTTCCATGGAAAGGAATTAAATGGGAAGGTGCACGTGAAACACTTGGATAATTCTTTATCCAAAGGTTTTACAGAAGTAAAAGAAGAAGATAAAAGGTATTTTACCAAAGATGGTAAATTGGAAAAAAGACACAGTAAATGTTTTTCCCACAGTAAAACAGTAAATTGGAAAAACATTACACAATAAATGTTTTTCCACAGTGAAACAGTAAATTGGAAAAACATTACACAGTAAATGTTTTTCACGGGGAAATGGTAAAAGTAAATTTTTTTACAATGAAATGGTGAATTGGGCAAACAAGACATGTTCTTAAAAACCACGGGCATGAATTATGGAAATTTAATTCTACAGGATAGAAAAATATTTGGGAATTATTTTTATTTCAAATATATTATTCCCAAATGTTTAACGATAATATGGATAAATGCAATTTCAAATATTATGAGTGAAATTTCAAAGAGAACGTGGCAGAGGAATGAGCTGGAGCGTCAGAGGAATCTACAGGGATCATGAAATGTTTTTTTTTCTGAAAACTGTCATTTATAATCATTATAGAAGCTGAAACGTTTCATTTCAGTTATTGTAACCGATTTCACACTGAAGAAACTCGAATTGTATAAGTATTAGAGGTTCTGAGTGTATTAATGATGGGAAAAAGTGCAAGGGCACGGTTATGGTGGTTCTAGACTCTATTGTAATTTTTTGGGACTGAATTGAATACATTTGCAGAAGCATTTTGAAATATTTATGAAAAGATTCTAATGTCTATGATATGAGTTTTATCTTCCTTCATTGTTTGTATTTCATGTGTTCCTTTATTCCATTTGTACATTCTTCTGTTTGAATTGGAGATTTAAAGGCCCAAAATTAATCATTTGATGCTCTTGGCTTAAGCAATTTAAACTGTGTGTATTTCTTCCTAACTAATTCATAATTCATTTTATTAATGCTCTGATGCAGTTACATGTTTTTCCCCTTTCCTCTTACACTCTGCAAATTTCAATTTACAACTCAGATTCATTGCCTCACTTAGCCTTTATCCTCTGGATAGTTCTACTTGTTGATCATTGTTTTCATTCAATTTCAGAATTTTGACTCCACAGCCCTTTGTGTTCCTCCCCTTCTTTGCCAGCAACTTTATAAAAAACCCCAAAACAAACCAAATCTAGCCACCATTTCCTAAAGAATATCAAGTGACACGAGAGAGCCATTTTTGAGTTGAGCAGGCTAGTGCCTAAGCTCTAAAGCTGGTTGAAATAGTTACCTTTGTCTTTGTCTATTTAGCCAGACAGATTTACATAGTGCTAACATTTTGGCGTCCTTGTCGAGGACGAAATTGAAAAATTTTCCCTGGGAAGAATGACATGGTTGAGTTATAAGGTATGAGAGCAGCAGACACTTAGGCACATATTGGCTGTATTCCTTCTCTGGTGACTCCACACATCAAAAAATCAGTTTTAAGATGATTCCACTGGTAGAAGAATCCAGAAATTTGAATTTTCACTGGTGACTCCACTCTCAATGCAGAATCCGGCTTCCAAAACGTCATTGGTGACTCCACTATCTGAACATGAGTTCAATATCTGCAAGTTATGCTCCAATGAATCGATCTCATATTCCTGGCTTTCCAAATCGTATTCCTCACATAAATTGGCAAAAATATTTTCCTAAATTCGAAGATGGGAAAGGAAATGATGATGCCTTACACTTGATTAGATTTCATATGCACATATGTAAGCTGGGGGTTGAATTCCATGAAGATTGTTTGATGAAATTGTTTATGGCTACCTTAGAGGGGAAAGAAAGAATATGGTATGAAGGTTTAAAACCAGGCATCTTATACTCTCTTAAAGATTTCCATATAACATTCTTTAAGCATTATAGAGAGTCTAATCCTTCATTCTTGGTGTTTGAAGATTTTTGTGAGTTTTGTGAGCATTTCATCAAATACCTTGAAGATGTTTTTGGTGATGAAGGGTGTATGAATGATGAAATCATAAAAGCCCTTTATGAATATTCATCCGAACAACAAATAGTAACCCCTCCTTTGGTTGAAGATGAAGCTGATAAAGAAATTATTGTTGAAAGTCATTTTCCTTCTCTTGAACTTGATGGAGACATTCAACAAGATTTCCAGCAAGACAAAGTGTTTCAAGGTTGTCTTTCTTCCCCTATGAATGATGTGGTTGTTCAAATTCTAAGTGGCCTAGACATGGATGAGGATTCTAAAACTGCATCTATGGAAACTTCAAGCAATGAACAAACAAATGACATAGATTTTCAGGAAAGCAACAAAACATTGTATGCCACTTTCCAATCAGAAATACAGAGAGATAATGAAGAGCCATTTCTTTTATTTGATTCATTAGAAAATCGTGGCTTTGAAAATACATACATGGGAACTCTAGACTGTGAAATAGTTCATGATGTTAGATTTTCACATTTACAAGAAGGTTATGAACAAGAATTTATTTTCATTCATTCATTTGAATGTCAAAATGACAGTCCTCAAGAAAACTTCCAGAAGTTTAATGAAACCAAATCAGAATTGTTTGATGAACAAGAGGATGCACATAATATGGCTGTCATATTTGAAGATGTTCAAGAATGTATGAATGTTTTTTGTTGATATGCATGGAAGAGTAGACAAACCTATTGCTTCCATTTCATTTGAAAATGTTCTCAAAACAAAAGAAATAGAGAAAGAGCAACAAACACTTATGAAAAAGGGTTTTCTTCCTATTTTTGCTCATCAAGAAGAAATGAATTTCCATGGTTTTCAAGATCCTATGGCCATCCTATTGCAGTCTTCAGTGAAGGAGGAGTTTGTTTCATTCATAAGTTTAGGTTTTGGATTCAACTTGTGTTTTCAGCTGCCATATTTTACATTTGTCTGTCTGCTTAAAAAAGATGTTATCGGAGAAAAATCGGGAAGCCAATTGCTTGATTGGTTGCATTGGCACTTTAGCATCACTTGATTGAGTATTCATTTCAGCAGTTTTAGAGTAGAGAGGAGTATGCAAATAAGCTTGTTGGTCAAGCATTTTTTAGTTTGGATTTCCAGTAGTATGTACAATCATATTTTAGCAGTGTATTCAGTGTTCAGTATTCAGTTGAGAGGAGTGTGCAGAGTCTGGTTTTCAGTAATCACTAGTGATAAGATAGAGCAGGGTACACACACATGTTTTGGGAGCATCCCAATGGATTAGGCACCGGGTATACAAGTTCTTTGCTACCTCGCAGAGAGGATAGCATCCCCAGTTGGAGCCAATGTTATCACCATAACAATTTTCAGATCAGGATCCAAATTTCGGGAATTTAACGAAATGTTATATCACTATGGAAGCATGATAGTTTGGGGGACCAGACTATATTCAGTGACATATAGACAAATATATCAGAGGCAAAAAATAACTTGGTGGACCGTCGATCTTGAAGAAGCCCGGATCAATGGCTAAGGGACATATCGGGGAATGAAGCAGCGCAGAAGATGATTATTCAAAGGCGGGCCAAGGAAATCATTATGGTTTCGTTCTTGGATGTGTAGTTCCCTCAGAGGCACATCGGGGCAAAAAGTGGTCTACCTAAAACAGTTTTTTCCAACCCTCGATATCAGAAGTTGATAGTATTATCACATGTTAATCTGCATATTATTTTTCCAAAGCAGCTTGTCCTTATGTTATCTTTCCACTCATATTTTAAGACGTTTACACCAACTCCATCAATCTCGCATCACCTAAATCCTTCACCCAATGGACCATCCAAAATGGTCATGTACTCCATGAGTCAAAAGTTGGATATCCCAAGCCTATACCTAGCCTTAATTCTTATCTAAATCCCTTAGTTCCATCACTTCATTCAATTTTACCCTTATTTTTGTATTCCCGTTGAAAATAAAAAATATTCATTTTATTAAGCTTCCTTATCTTATCTACAAAGTCATGTGTTAAGCTTCATATGCCCAAAGTCCTTCGAAAATAGAAAAAAAGGGGTTTTTTATTATTAATATAAATATTTTTATATTTATATTAATATTTAATCCAATATTTAATTTATGAAATCACGTCAAATCATCGGCATGAATCTCAGTGAGGGTGCACATACATATCAGGGATTAAAGTAACGAGGAGGTTAATTACGTGAAGGGGGACTGGGGGAAAATACCATGGTTTATTTGGTGGACACGTGTTTTTACGTGGAGCACATCGGAGAGGTAAAATTCACATTTTACAAATTAAAGAAATTAACGTTTATTTCCATGGAAAGGAATTAAATGGGAAGGTGCATGTGAAAGGAAAACTTGGATAATTCTTTATCCAAAGGTTTTACAGGAGTAAAAGAAGAAGATAAAAGGTATTTTACCAAAGATGGTAAATTGGAAAAAAGACACAGTAAATGTTTTTCCCACAGTAAAACGGTAAATTGGAAAAACATTACACAGTAAATGTTTTTCCACAGTGAAACAGTAAATTGGAAAAACATTTCACAGTAAATGTTTTTCACAGGGAAATGGTAAAAGTAAATGTTTTTACAATGAAATGGTGAATTGGGCAAACAAGACATGGTCTTAAAAACCGGGCATGAATTATGGAAATTTAATATATTTTTATTTCAAATATATTACTCCCAAATGTTTAACGAGAATATGGATAAATGCAATTTCAAATATTATGAGTGAAATTTCAAAGAGAACGTGGTAGAGGAAGGAGCTGGAGCGTCAGAGGAATCTGCAGGGATCATGAAACGTTTTTTCTGAAAATTGTCATTTGTAATCATTATAGAAGCTGAAACGTTTCATTTCAGCTATTGTAACCGGTTTCACATTGAAGGAACTCGAATTGTATAAGTATTAAAGGTTTTGAGTGTATTAATGACTGGCAAAAGTGCAAGGGAAATGTTCTGGTGGTTCTGGAGTCTATTCTAATTTTCTGGGACTGAATTGAATACATATGCAGAAGCATTTTGAACTATTTATGAAAAGATTCTAATGGCTATGATATGAGATTTGTCTTCCTTCATTGTTTGTATTTCTTGTGTTCCTTTATTCCATTTGCACATTCTTCTATTTGAATTGGAGAGTTAAAGGCCCAGAATTTATCATTTGATGCTCTTGGCTTAAGCAATTTAAACTGTGTGTATTTCTTCCTAACTAATTCATAATTCATTTTATTAATGCTCTGATGCAGTTACATGTTTTTCCCCTTTCCTTTTACACTCTGCAAATTTCAATTTATAACTTAGATTCATTGCCTCACTTAGCCTTTATCCTCTGGATAGTTCTACTTGCTGATCATTGTTTTCATTCAATTTTAGAATTTTGACTCCATAGCCTTGTGTGTTCCTCCCCCTCTTTGCCAGCAACTTTATAAAAAACCCCAAAACAAACCAAATCTAGCCACCTTTTCCTAAAGAATATCAAGTGACATGAGAGAGCCTTCTCTGAGTTGAGCAGGCTAGTGCCTCAGCTCTAAAGATGGTTGAAATAGTTACCTCTGTCGTTTGTCTATTCAGCTGGACAAATTTTCAAAGTGCTAACATTTTGGCATCGTTGTTGAGGATGAAATTGAAAAATTTTCCCAGGGAAGAACAACATGGTTGAGTTCTAAGGTCTGAGAGTAGCAGACACTTAGGTACATATTGGTTTTATTCCTACTCTGGTGACTCCACACGTCAAAAAATCAGTTTGAAGGTGATTCCACTGGTAGAAGAATCCAGAAATTTGAATTTTCACTGGCGACTCCACTCTCAATGCAGAATCCAACTTCCAAAACATCATTGGAAACTCCACTATCCGAAGATGAGTTCAATATCTGTAAGGTATGCTCCAATGAATCGATCTCATATTCCTGGCTTTCCAAATCGTATTCCTCACATAAATTGGCAAAAATATTTTCCTAAATTCGAAGATGGGAAAGGAAATGATGTTGCCTTACACTTGATTAGATTTCATATGCACATATGTAAGTTGGGGGTTGAATTCCATGAAAATTGTTTGATGAAAATGTTTATGGCTACTTTATAGGGGAAATAAAGATTATGGTATGAAGGTTTAAAACTAGACAGCTTATACTCTCTTAAATATTTCCATATAACATTCTTTAAGCATTATGGAGAATCTAATCCTTCATTCTTAGTGTTTGAAGATTGTTGTGAATTTTGTGAACATTTCATCAAATACCTTGAAGATGTTTTTGGTGATGAAGGGTGTATGAATGATGAAATCATAGAATCCCTTTATGAATATTCAGCCCAACAATAAATAGTAACCCCTCCTTTGGTTGAAGATGAAGCTGATCAAGAAATTGTTGTTGAAAGTCATTTTACTTCTCTTGAACTTGATGAAGACATTCAACAAGATTTCTAGCAAGACAAAGTGTTTCAAGGTTGTCTTTCTTCCCCTATGAATGATGAGGTTGTTCAAATTCTAAGTGGCCTAGACATGGATGAGGATTCTGAAACTGCATCTATGGAAACTTCAAGCAATGAACAAACAAATGACATATATTTTCAAGAAAGCAACAAAATAGTGTATGCCGCTTTCCAATCATAAATACAGAGAGATAATGAAGAGCCAATTCTATTATTTTATTCATTAGAAAATCGTGGTTTTGAAAATACATCCATGGGAACTCTAGACTGTGAAATAGTTCATGATATTAGATTTTCACATTTACAAGAAGGTTATGAACAAGAATTTGTTTTCATTCATTCATTTGAAATTCAAAATGACAGTCCTCAAGAAAATTTCCATAAGTTTAATGAAACCAAACCAAAATTATTTGATGAACAAGAGGATTCACATAATATGGTTGTCATATTTGAAGATGTTCAAGAATGTATGAATGTTTTTATTGATATGCATGGAAGAGTAGACAAACCTATTGCTTCCATTTCATTTGAAAATGTTCTCAAAACAAACACGTATGAAAAAGTGTTTTCTTCCTATATTTGCTCATCAAGAAGAAATGAATTTCCATGGTTCTCAAGATCCTATGGCCATCCTATTGCAGTATTCAATGAAGGACGAGTTTGTTTCATTCATAAGTTCATGTTTTGGATTCAACTTGTGTTTTCAGCTGACATCTTTTACATTTGTCTCCCTGCTTAAAAAAGATGTGATCATAGAAAAATCGGGAAGCCAATTGCTTGATTGGTTACATTGGCACTTTAGCATCACTGGATTGAGTATTCATTTCAACAGTTTTAGAGTAGATAGGAGTATGCAAATAATCTTGTTGGTCAAGCATTTTTCAGTTTGGATTTACAGTAACATGTACAATCATATTTTAGCAGTGTATTCAGTGTTCAGTGTTCAGTGTTCAGTGTTCAGTTGAGAGGAGTGTCCAGAGTCTGGTTTTCAGTAGGCACTGGTGAAAAGACAGAGCAGGATACACACACATGTTTTGGGATCATTCCAATGGATCAGGCATAGTTCTGGTGGTTCTGGACTCTATTGTAATTTTATGGCACTGAATTGAATACATATGCAAAAGCATTTTGAAATATTTATGAAAAGATTCTAATGGATATGATATGAGTTTTGTCTTCCTTCATTGTTTGTATTTCCTGTGTTCCTTTATTCCATTTTCACATTCTTATGTTTGAATTGGAGAGTTAAAGGCCCAGAATTCATTTGATGCTCTTTGCTTAAGTAATTTAAACTATGTGTATTTCTTCCTAACTAATTCAGAATTCATTTTATTAATTCTCTGATGCAGTTACATGTTTTTCCCCTTTCCTCTTACACTCTGTAAATTTCAATTTACAACTAAGATTCATTGCCTCACTTAGCCTTTATCCTCTGGATAGTTCTACTTGTTTATCATTGTTTTCATTCAATTTTAGAATTTTGACTCCATAGCCCTGTGTGTTCCTCCCCTTCTTTGCTAGCAACTTTATAAAAAACCCCAAAACAAACCAAATCTAGCCACCATTTCCTAAAGAATATCAAGTGACACGAGAGAGCCCTCTCTGAGTTGAGAAGGCTAGTGCCTCAGCTCTAAAGCTGGTTAAAATAGTTACCTCTGTCGTTTGTCTATTCAGCTGGACAGATTTACAGAGTGCTAACAAGACCTTCAATAAATTTTCCAAAATTTCCTTATTTGCAAACACTTTCGCATTGTAACCTTTACACAACCTACGGAAACCATTGATTTCCACATCCTTTCAGTTTATCCCAGTGTGGGTTTTCCGCACTCTGCTTGTTTCTGGCCTGCGGAAACCATTTATTTCCGCACTGTAACCTATATCTGGGTCGCAGCGGCATTTGAAAAATATTTTGGTTTGGGTCCTGTCATCTCTTGATATCCAGTTTTTTCCTAACAGCTGGGGGGAACTTCTATATGCCAGTGTTATGATTGTTTCTTGAATGTTTATCTTGCGTTCGATTTTTTTTCAGAGATCGAACACCTTTCTTAGTTATTTCCCAGTTTTACTTTTGATTTTTATCAAACAAGGATATAATCTCCGATCCCATATCTGAGTTCTTGGTTGATTAAAAGTCTGTTGATTGGATTTAAGAGTTTTGGATTACTTATTTTTGGATTGTTTGTTGACTGAAAGGTTCTTTGTTCATTTCCATTTGGTGAGCTACTTTCTTGTCATTGTTACTTTTATCTACGTTGAAAGTTCGATTTGGGTGCGTGTTGAGTGTATAAATTTTCGTTGATTACTTTTCCTTTCTTCCTTACATCCCTGCTTTGGTTTTGAAAGGAAATTTAAAGCCATTCATTATTGATAAGTAATCATTTATAAGAAAAATTTTGCATTCAATTTTTTTTTTTTTAAAGAAAGAAGAGAAAAATTGAAAAGTTTCGTTGTTATGGTTGTTTGAAATTGAACTCATTCAAGAAAAAGAAACTATTTTTCGTAGCTTACATTATTTCGGAAAGATATCTTCTCCCTGCTGCAGATAGAATTCATCGAAAAAAAATTGCATCCTTCATTTTCTATTTGCACGTTTTTGGGTCAAGATCTAACACAACATTGGTTTCATTTCCGTTGCCCTCTTGAGTAAACAACAACCCATAAAAACACTACGCAATTATAAAATCTATCTAGCAACTTTTATTTTCTAAGGTTTTTTACACCAACATTACATAGGCTAGCGCTTTGGAATAGGTTGTGAGACGCACTCTCCAAAGCACAAAACACACAATAGTATCTTGCGATAAGGATTGTTCAAATCCATTGGCAACATTTTGTCCTGGGAAGCCCTTCTCACACAAGGGTCAAACCTGAGGTCGCATTGATACTGGCAGAGTTACTCACCCAGCTTTGTTGGTCTTGGTGTAGACATTGACCGTATTATGGGGATTGATTAAAAGGTATACCCACAATGATGAGTAGAAGCCTTTTGAGTTGATTTCGGGCTAGATACCCTGCCTTTGCGCGTGGATCAGACTGTCGATTGTTTCCCCAGGCATCACTATTGTTTTTGGTAACCTTAGTAGCCTATCTTCTTAGGGTCTTACATAAGGTGATTGTGGAGGGGCAAGTCTTCACGGTACCTGGAATTGACGTTGGCCAAACTCACTCGGGCTCCTTAGAGGGTATACCCATGGCTATGTGTGGGAGCTTGCACTAGGGTGTAAGTCTGTTAAGCAGGTAGTCAACGTAACTTTTCCACCTACTCTACCCTAGCCCCTTCTTGTCTCGACTTCACGATGTTGGATTTCATCACCAACTAGTGACTTCGACATAAGAAGGTTTTGTTTCCTTAGTGTGATTCCTAGATTATATTAAAGAGTGTTGTTGTTTTACATAGTAGGCCATAGATTTTTTCCGGAAAGTATTTGGTTCGGGCAATATTGACTCTCCATGCCGTTCACGTAGAATGCAAGGCCTACCCCTAGAAGATCCGGAAGGTTATCAAACCTTGCTTACTAATCCATCGGAGGGATCTCCTCCATAGAGAGAAGTTCAAGACACTGCCACTCCACGAGTGGAAAGAACTGACTCTCTGGACTAGTTTCGAATTTTTGATTCTCTAGAATCTCTCCGATTTCCTCCCGGTTTTGAGAGACGTATTCTTCGGCTAAATTCTTCCGAAAAACTTGTTGCTCAAACTTATGGAATATCCACCAGATCTCTCGACGCCCCTAAACGCCAGGATCCTTTTTGGACTACTAACATATTTCGAACCCCACCCCGTACGGTGTGGGATCTTTTTGGCCCACAGACAGGTGTTGATATATCTGTGGAAGCCGACTTACTCGAAACGTCTGATACTGACGTGATACCCGTAGATCAGGATATCATTACAACTGCCTATCTCGTTTTTGGATCAGAAACCCATTCAGTTGACCCTAACTTGACCATCCCCCTTCAGATGGTCCATTCTCCAATAGTCCAAAATGCTACGACTATTCCTACCAGGAGTACGGTGGCTAGCCAAGTTGCCATTGTCACACCACTTTCGCCTAGACTTACCTTGTCGCTTCCTCCTAGGTATCACGCATTGAATACTACTATCCCTATTCCTACTCAGGTTCCATCCAGAGCTTCTAGAGTTTTTCCCCCTCCTGGACACAATCCTGTTGCCAGTTTTATTCTGACACTTCCCCATGTCCCGTCCGGAGGGTCTTATCCCCCTTTCATCGATGGAGCCGGCCCTAGTGGCACCACTCAGTCTTTCACACCTAATTACCAGATTCCTGTTGGTGGACAATTTCACACTGGGGGCCAAACACAACCCCCTTTCGGAGGTCAAACCCACATTGGGACACAACCCTCGTTCGGAGGTCAAACCCATGTTGAGACACAACCCCCGCTCGGAGGTCAAACCCACATTGGGACACAACCCCCGTTCGGAGGTAAAATCCCAATTGGGACACAACCCCCAATTGGAGGAAAACCCCCACCGACCCCACCCTATGGGCAGAACATACCTATAGCCTTGGCCCAGTATTAGAACTATCGTACCCAAGGTAATCCTCAACTGACTGGGGTGCAACGACCTCAAGCTAGCTCTTTCATACCCCCTAGTACAAGCCAACCATACCTAGGTCTTCCCAATCCCATATGGGGTTCAAACGTTCAGCCTAATGTCCCTTTTCAAGGGAACATCCCTAATCAACACAACCCCATGGGCTACATGCCTCCACACCAACACCCGAATCTGCTTGGATCTTCACATCACATGCACACTTCTTACGATCCTACTAGTATACCGATGGGACTTCCTCCCCAAAGTCACCAGTACCAACAAGTGAATAGGCAGTTACCCTTTCTAGCCACTTTGGACCTTCTTGATTTGTCTAGGATCTTGAACGACCTTATCCTTCATTGTCCCCATTGGCCCGTTATACCGGCCAAGATACCATTAGACATTCCCAAATTTGATGGTAAACCGGGAGAAGATCCGAACAACCACGTTATGACTTTCCACCTTTGGTGTTCATCCAACTCCTTGATGGATGACTCCATTAGGTTAAGACTCTTCCAACAAACCCTTACCGGTTTGGTTGCAAAGTGGTATATTGAATTACCACGAGGCTTCTTCACCGAATTTAATACCCTCGCCATGGCTTTCCTCACCCATTACCAATTGCCCATCCGCTATGAAACAGGAACCGAGATTTTGAGTTCCTTCAAGCAGAATTCAGCCACTCATATTTATGATCACATCCATGAGTGGAGATGAAGATGACGTTTGATCAAACTCAACCTTCCCGATCAATTATTGGCAGAATGGTTCACTAAATCATTCGTGAATAAAATCTCTCGTGATATTTCCATGGGTAGCATTGTCACCGAAGAACGGTCTATCAGTCATTCTCAGTACCTCGATCTCGTTTATTCATAAATGGGTACCCTTTATGACTTGCTCCCTGACGCTCCTTGTCCTTCTACCATAGCTACCTCAACTACCCTGGTAACTTCTCATGTTGTTGACGATGTGATTGGCACTTTCTCCACTGACGCCAATTCTACGTCGGCCTCTCACACCAACCCCAAATATTCTACTTCTAATGTACATAATGCTCAGATTCCCACTCCTTCCACCGACAAAACATCTTAGGTGAACTCTATTCAATCTACCCCTACCGGTAAAAATAAATCCAAAAAGGGAAAGGCTAGGAACAAGGAGGATAAAAATAACTCCCAATTCGAAAAAACCAAAACACAACCTGCCGATGATAAGGATAAATGTAAACCGCGATATCTGTGTCTTATATGTGGTGATGATCACTAGACGAAAGATTGTCCAAGACGAGTTGAAGTCACTAAGTTCCTTCAAGGGACCCCGAAACCTCCTGCACCTGTCGTCTTGTCACTACCTATCCCTTCTCAGCAACAGGCCCAATTGGTCATTCATGACCAACCCTCTCCTTCTACTAATTCATACGTCCTAATGTGCACGGGTGATTCAAAGAAAAACGACATTGCTATCGCCACTCGGGCCAAATATTATTCTCCCTCCAAGGAGAAAGTTGATGATACACCACCCTCGTTGGTACAACAGACTCCCACGACTTCACCTCCCAACAGTCCTCTTCATCTCGAACGACCATGCCTCAATACAGTTCTCTTCCCTCCTCCAAAGGGCGTTTTTCAAAAGTCTTCCTTCAACCCTCATGCATGTGCTGCCCAAAACTACAGCATTGTAGAAGATCTTGTGCAAGCACCCTCTGCTATGTCATCTCTCAAAGTCCTTCAAAGTTTCCCCATGCAACGGAAGGAATTTTTAAAGGATATTGGTGGAATCTATCCCATGGATACAAACTTGATAATCTTTGACCTGGAAGATCACATTCCAAGGCTACCTCCTCAACTAGCGTTTCAAATACAAGTTGTCGACGAAACCAAAAATATCTGTTGAACCGTCATTGACGAGGGAGCCTTGATGTGCATCATGTCTATCACTTGTTGGAGAGCCATTGTTTCTCCTCCTCTTACTGAATCACACAACACTCTCAAGGCCTTCAATGGCTCTGGCTTTAAACCCTACGATGTTCTTCCTTCGTTGCCTATTACGTTAGAAGGTAAAATGATCAACGTTGAGATCAAGGTCTTCGATGCACCTCTCGATTATAACCTCTTACTTGGCCATAGCTAGATTGATTCCATGCGGGCAATTGTCTCCACACTTTTCCGCATGTTACGTTTTCCACACCAAGGAAAAGTGGTTACCATCGACAAACTGGCCTTCTTTAACTCTGATTCTCATACTAGCAACGTACCTTTCATTTTGAAAACACCTCCCGGGTATGAGAACGTCGGTGTGGGTCTTCTTAAAGATTCTACTTTAATGGGTACATTGACAATCTGTTGGCATCCAATACACATTTTTCTACTGTCCTTACGAGCTTCCCACACCAGTGTTTTGCAAACCTTGATTTTTGTCGCAATCCTTGATAAAAAATGACACTATTATTTCACACTTATGTTTGTTTTCGTTTTCACGACTGTAAGCGTGAAAACTTGGTCTTCAAAGTCACATTAAAATTGTCACTGGATTGTTGCGATCGCTCTTGTCTATAGACCCATTTCATTTCCAATTTACTTATCGTTATACGATTGACAAGACTCCATGATCCTTATTCTTTTGGCATTCTTATTTGTTAATATGACTTTGTTTAACAAGATTGTGATGACGTTCTTTTAATCGAGTTTTTAATGCATTGATGAGTGGATTTACATGTTCTTTGATTGATTATATAATTTCGTTTTATAAGTGATTGAATTTGTGATGCATTAGATTTATATGTTCTTTGATTGACTCACTTGGCACATTGGTTTCATTTTTGTCATATAATAAAACCCTTGGTATTGGTTTCGATTTATTGCTATGGTTTTGAAACTATGACTATTTCTCGCGCAAACGTTGGTCCACATACCATATATCCATTGGTTGATTGAAATGGCTTAGTTTTTTACACATATGCATTTTGATATGCATAGCTAAAAGCATCGGCGGTTGTACTACGGGTAATGAATATTCTGCATGGACTGAAATAGCTCCACCACCTTCACACGATATGTCATTAATGTTTTTCCCCTATCCTAGGTCACCCTTGGTGTTTTCGGGTAAGCCTATGAGTTCTTCCCCTGTGCATACTGTGTTCAAACCCTGGCTCGTTCACCTCACTCACCGTGTGTTCCTGTCTATGGCACCGATGGTGCGAATAGAGCCAAACGGTAGTCAAGCTCTGTTACTGTTTGATAACACCCGTAAGGATTTAGAAAACAATGGTTGGCTCACGTTTATACAGAAGTTCGAGGGCTTTAACCTCACGGTTGCACAACAATTCTCCCTTACCTTTGATGGGTGTAGGGCTAAAGTAGGTGACATTCAGCTTGAAGTCAATGAAGAATTCATAAGCTCTGCCATAGGCCTAGCAGCCACAGGCCAGCGATGGTTTTAAAACTCCAAAGTCGACGAGGTGCCATGGCCTTTGCTATTCGTATCATGAAAGGTTACATCATGTGACAAAGGTATGCCTATTTCCACACTTAAACACAGGTGGCATGATCTTTTGATAATGGTTAAACAATTTGTGACCTATGAAGGTCGGTATGGATTGGTTTTTCTTTATCACCTTCGACTGTTAATGAATTTCATGGGCTATCCATTGAACATGCCATTTTACTTCATGCGTAGCCTTTACAAAATGGCTAAGAGATTCAAACACGAAAAGGCTGATAACATCTTGTTTCACCATGGCTTGATTAGACTCATCGTCGTTCACCATTTGAGCCTTCATGGCGATAATTGGCAAGCCTTTATGTCTCGAAATGGCTTTGTTGATTCAGAGTCTATCCAAATTGATAAAGTTGTGGTTAGTGAGACTAAGGTCAGGCCACCCGTGCCATTTCATACCCTTCTACCTTCTCCCAAACCCTCGGTCTGCCCTGACATCGACCTACCCGACATCATAACAGATAAGGTTGAGGCTGTAAAGAAGCCTGTGAGTAAGAAGGTCAAGGGTAATCCTACTATCGACAGCAAAGGTAAGAAGAATGCTCGATTGATATCGAGACTCGCCCGGAATAAACCTAAGACAAACGCTGATCTAAAGCCCATAGTTCTGAGCGAAGACTCAGACTCTGATGTCGAGCGCTTCCTAGCTAGTGATTACCCCTATTCCCATGGTCTGTGCTCCGAGCGACCCTATGACTATGTATCTAATTTTCCCCCATGCCTGAAGAACAATCCCAACTACCCAGGAATCAAGTTACCCAAAGAAACCCTCGGTGATTTAAACAAACCCTCGCCTGCAATTTCGAAGCCTGAGCAAACATCATGCATCCAATGCAATGTGTGGTTGGAGCGTTATTACACTGACGTCCCATTATTGCAATCGAAGATCAAATATTTAGAGAACCAAGTCACAATGCTGTCGAGAGAAAGGGACATGCTTCAAGCTAATGACAAGAAGCAGAAAACCACTGGTTCGATCGTTTTCAGGAATGTCGAATCGGCAACAGCCTTCGTCAATTCCAAATTGTCATGACCAAGTTGTTTTCTGATTATCCAGGTATGAATTTCGATATCATTTTTGTTTTATGAATTGCTTGGATTAATATAATGAATTGGTATTTGGGTTTCAATTAGCTCTGTTTATTATTCGAAATGATTTTGTCATGATTTGATTATCAAAAACGGTTATGTTGTGGATCCTATACAGTAGATTCATTTTACTAAAGTCAAATATGGTTATGATTTGGGTATGCGATTTCGTCATGCCCAGCTTAGTAGAAGCGATGGTTTCGTTTTGACTTGGTGTGGTTTGAATTAATGTGATCAATGAGGTTTGTCTTCCTTTAGATTTTGATTGCATAGGAGATTTTTTGTGCTAAAATCAGAGCATGGCTATGTTTTGATTTGGTATGATTTTGTTGTGGTTGGATTCTCTCGGCTCTGATTTAGTTCTTATGGTTTGATTTTGGAACGATTTCGTGGACTTGAATTGGTATCATCCTCTATGTGTTATGCGTCATTGTTAGTGATTGGGATGATAAATACGATATAATTTAATAGCACTATTGACATTAGCCAGGAACGACTCTGTTTTGTATGGAATCGATATTTCCGTTTGGGTTCTGGTTACATTCGACCATGCTGAAGATCTATTTGCTAAAATCATGGAAACAATGTTAATTCATAACGATTATGTCATCCTTAAACCATTTTGATTCATTCCTTTTTTATTGGATCTGCAAGTGATTACTGTGTGCCACGATTAGCATGATCATTTGTTTATGTTTAATATATCTATATCAATTTGAAAACGATCCTGTTGATTTCGTTTGGATTCGAAAATGATTTTGTTGATAGCTGGAGCAACATAAACTATTGGTGTCGATTTCAATTGGTTATGAAAATGATTTCATTGCTTTGAGTTATCCAACACGATTCTGTTTACCCGAATTTGTGATCACAAATGGAACAGAGTACTTCTATCTCTGTAATCATTCGATCGATCATAATATTGTCTGCTTTCGAATTAGTATAACAGTTTTGATTTAAATAATTTGTTTGTTTTCAAATAGCAATTAGATATTTGTTTAGTAGTTTGAATACAATTCTTTAGGATTTGAATTGGTTTTAAAAACGATTATGTGTTTGATTTAGACCAGCTACAAAATCGCAAGATTATGTAGCTAGTCTTAGAAATTAAATTTTTATCAAT
>ML780033.1:1452745-1489183 GCA_009831015.1 Picea engelmannii | reverse complement strand
TTATCTCAAAATAAAATCACTTTATCTACTAAAATCACACCTGAGCAATCAACTAAACATGCAACATAGGTATAAACAAGGAAACCAAATCAAGCACACAATAACACCAATACTTTCGGGTAAACCCATGGAAAAAACTATGAGGGAAAACAATTCCAATGATGCTTTTATTAAGGTCAATTCAGGGCTCCCATAGAAGCGATAACGACCCACTGAGAGAATTATACACTGCATAGAAACCTGGAAAGAGATGACCTATTGTACGAAAATTATGGCACACTTTCCTAGAAATCCATGACTTTCCTTTCTACGACACATGGATATCCACAATTTTTCCCACTGTGACCCGCGGATTTCTGAAACTATCTTAAATATGACTCATCGATGTGTACATAAATTTTGTACGAAAATCTCTATATGACACACTTCTTTCCTCTGGCTTCTCCCTCTGAAACCCACATACAGTTTCCTCTTGTCTCTCTCCTCCTTGACCTCTATTACCTCTAGATGGATTTCCTTCTCCACCTATATAAGATATTGAATAATGATCCTTTGTGATCCACACCTCTCATCAGTACTTGGGTGAACTCTCTTCACTCAACTAATGATATCTTCTCTCTCTAGTATAAGCAAAAGTACTTTTTTCCCCTATACTTCTCACTAGAAAAATTCCTTCTTTTCTATCATCAACCTTGTTATCTCACCAAGTCTCTCACAATTTTATCTCATGCAAGTATCTCTACCTCGACCTCTCATCAAAATTCTCAACCATGTTGACTTCCTTGACACAAGTGTCTTCCTTCTTCTCCTAGCCTTGTTTTTATAATCATGAGTTACAATCTATTTCTAATATCCAAAGTTATCTACGGTTGATATTACTTCTCATACCCACTTAATATTTATATTACATGATGCATGCTATGCATGTCCTTAAATAACTCAATTCACTAATAAATACAATTTTACTAAAGTAAACTCAAGATTGGAATATTTTCGACAACTTCCACATGGAAAACACATGCCTATGTGGAAGTACATGTTTGATGCTACCAAAAACATTAACACTCTCTCTTAACAAGGAAGGTACTTCTCCCACCTGGAGTTGGCTCTATATTCACTACCAAATATGCTACCATGCCTACTCTCCAATACACCTGATTGGTTTCTCCCTCTGATACATAAGTTATCCCTGCCATGATGGTCTGACCTATCTTCGAAGACTCACTATAGCAATACCTTGCCTTATGGATAGTATCTTGTTAGGTATTTGGCTCATCAAATTAAATTTTGTCCCGGAAGGAATGAGGTAGTCCACTAATGAATCATTGCATATTTACCATTTCATCCTTTATGTAGGGCACATACCTCATCATCTCAATAAATTTGTTGATATATTCATCTATCGTGAGCTGTCCTAAATTGAGTTCATAGAAATCCTTGGTCTTCCCATCAAAGTATTTTTCTGACAGACACTTCTTCTTGAATTACTTCTCAAATTGCTTCCATGACAAGTCCTCATGGATTCCTTTCACATTCCTAAGGTACTCCCACTAAATGGAGGCCTTCCCTTTCAGGTTGAAAATGGATATTCGAGCCTTTAAGTTTTCATAGTATTCATGGAATCTGAAGTACTTCTTCAACCCTAGTAGCCAAAATTCCTCTCCTCCCCCCTTCTTAATCTCTCCATTGAAAGTGGGTGGTTTGGCTTTCTTAAAATCTTCAGGGTGATGGCTCTTGGAATGTTTCCTCTTCTTTCTTTTCTTCTAGGAATGTGAACTAGTTTTGCTACTAGAAGATTCCTTGGATTTGTCAGTTTCCTCACTAGAGGATTCTTCTGTTAAATGTCTCTTGAATCCATGTTGGGCCTTCTTTGAGGTTCTCCTCCTTGTGTAGCCACTTTCAGAACCATGTTTTTTTATCTCAAGTGAACTTGGAGTTTTCCTAGTATGATGTCTATCCACATGACTGGTTGTTGGTCCATGTTACAGTTGCCTTTGTATATATGATAGGCTTTGCAGTAGGACTACATTAATTTTAATTTGTTTTTCCTGATGTTTTATCAGCCTTACATTGTCAGCCTTACAACTATGTGATTCCGCCATGAGGATTCTTACAATTTCAACCAAATATGGAGGGGTTTCCACCGCCCTCCTCTCATCATATTCTTCCTCTCTATTGTGGGAGATTTCCCCAAACTCCTGGTGTGTCACCATCCTTTATGTTGTAGTTTTCCTGATATCCACTAACTACTTGAGTGTTGATAAAAAAAATTATGCTAGTTAATTAGCTACCAGTTTATGAACAACATGTACAATTTTGCAAAGTGAAGTCAGTTTCTTTATTTGGAAACATCAACAACATACATTACAACTTTCCAAAGAATCTATCAACAATAGAAGGTTTCATTCCTCTCTTCAGTAGAGGTTTAGATATGATTATTATAAATTGGGTATGATAGGGTGTTACCCCTTAAACGTTTTCTAATAATATTTTTATGTGACTCGTTAATGAGCTCAAGCAGGCCAAGTGTTGTTGTCATTCTATGATACCAATCCGTAACACACTCGACCCCTAAGTAATCTTTTAAGGGATGGGGAATCATAATTTCTCATTCCTTAAATATATCGAATGATATTTCCAATATCTCCATCATCTTCTACTCACCACAAGATTTCCAACGACATCTTCCATGTTCAAATTTGAACTCTGGATTTCAAGTTATGGCCTTTCAAGGTTCTTCAGACGTTATTGCTCAAGGGACACATGATTCCCACCATGGGTTTGTCTCATTAGTACTATCCCAAGATCCTTTGAATTCCCGGAGATCCCTAGCGCTCCTAAATATATGGTGGAAATTCATCCACCGTTAAATCCACCAATGATATTTCATCCTCGTTCAACATATAGGGTTATGAGAAATCATCATTCGACTCTTTAGCATTCAGTGCCCCTTTTTATTTCTACGTGTATATATTATGAAGTTTCAAAATATAGAAATCCCGAAGGGTCATTAAATATTTCCATGTGGCTTCGGCCTTCGACCCTTTCGGCTTTCCTAAAATACTATGCCCAAGACATCTGAAGTCCCGAAGACTCAGACTCCTGAAGGGTTCACCCTCACACATGTTGGCGTATTGTAGGTAGAGGCCAGGGCAGGTGGGTCCCAATTGCTCCACCCACTAATAGGTCAAGCGAATATGTGCTAGGGGAATGACACGCGACAAGGTGGAGATGACACATGGCCCCATCAAAGGGTGACACGTGTCACGTTCTAATGGGCACATAGGGTTTGTGAAAAGCATGAATCAAGGTAACACGTGGCACATCAAATGTGGGTCCACATCATCCTGGGTGACATCAGCGTGCCACATCACTCCGGACTGACAGCCTTCCAACACCCCTTATACCTCACGGTCAATATGTGTCCACATAGATCCATAGATCCACAACGTTCATTACTTCACAACTTTGGCGTTTGAGGGATCCATTGTGTGACCTCCTCTTTACTCCTGGAGTGGTCAACATTGGGATGAATTCGGTCTAGATCCAATGGTCAAGTAGTATCCCAAGGCACTCTTAGATCGATGGTTCATGTTACTTCGTAATTTCAGCATTCACGGGTTCAAACCGCTTGTCACTCCCTTTCTTCCAGAGTGGTCAATGCCAGACTGATTGCGGCGTAGATCCAATAGCCAGGAAAGACCTTGAGATTTCCTCTGATCTATGGCTCTCATCGCTTCATGATTTTGGCGTTTAGGGGTTCTGATTCTATGAAACCTTTGTTCTCCTGAAGCAGTCAACATCGAACTGACCACGACGTAGATCCAACGGCCAGGGAAGCTCTCGAATATGCTCAGATCTACAACTCGTGTTACCTCGCAACTAGTAAGTGGGACATGATTTAATGATGGAAGAGATCCTATGATCATGGTTAAGAAAACATGTAGATGTCAGTTGACCTCGCTGGTAATCGTAACAATAGGTTTCCTTCCATTGATTTCAAAGGTTTTAAGGTCATATCGTCCCGTAGCTCCGAACTCCTAGAGTTCCGAAGCCAAAGTAGCTTAGCTCCTTTCGGACCTAGCAAAGGGTTCCAAGGTCCCGGTCATATGGAACTTTATCAAGCTCCAAAGGCTATGATCTTAGTCCTTAGCCAAGGTTTGGTTAAGGCCGTAGGCATGAGCGCATGGTCCCTCAGTCGAATGGTTTGAAGGAAGCTCCTTCCAGTCATGGGACTTAAGTTATAAAACATGAAAAGGTATTTTTCGACCTATACAGGAACTGTGAACTCGTTCCTAAGTTAATTTGAAGGCCCATGTCTATTATTCCTTCTGCTGCTAAGAAAAGATAACCAAAACTCATTCAAAAATAGGGGTTCACAGAACCATAAGCATTTCTATAACCAATCATGAAATGTAAAGTTTGATCATAGCTATAAACATTCAACCATCATTTAAATTCTATTACACAAAGGACGAGAATACTTATCAAGAAACTGGATTCGTGAAGCAAATACTGAGAAGGGTGCATGTTTCCACCCAATTGTAGGCACAACCACTCCTTAACGGATTTACCATTTTCCACCCCCGATATAGACCATTATGCTCTGAGAGACACTCTTCATTCTTGTTCATCAATAGTCATGGACGGAGGTTACTCTCCTCCTCCCACAATAACTTGGCAATTGGTTTTCTTTTAACCAAGGAAGGGGGCCTGCAATGAGTGCTTCCTCAGTCACTCATCTTCCTGCAGCCCCGTTTATCAATTTGGACCGAAAAAAACTACTAACAACTTCTTGCACCAAGATAAATATTGTTGTTCAATTCTCCCCAGAACCACAAAGCCCAACCTCTCTTCTCTTTTAGGACGAATGATCTCTCAACCCATCTCCTTCGCTCTCTGCCCCCTTTTCTCTGTCCATGAACTTCCCTCTATTATTTCCTTCCTCAGCAAGGTTGTGTGGGTTTGAATCCCTAATTTGTGGTCAGGTCAGGAGGTGTTTTCAGATGGTTACTCTGCCCCATCCCCTCATTAACTCTTGAGCAATGGGGAGAGCTTCCCAACTACCAGGATGACTGGTAATTTATTGTTGGGTCAAAGGATTGTTATGGGTCTAAATAATTTAAATACAATAAGGTACTGGTCTAGTAGGTATCATCTCAACCATTGTTGGTTCCCCTCACCATATATCTCATATCATCATGGTCTATCTTTGGAAAACCCCCTCCTTCAGTAGTTGTGCAACACTTTCCATTTTATTTAATAATTAGAAAATAAATACCATATATATATATATATATATATATATACACATTACCTTTTATAATAAAAATTTTCATGAGTTCCAATGTCCACACATATTTAGTCTGCCCATAGTCTATAGGAAAGTTATAGTTACATTTACAAGCTAGGGGAAACATGGGTATTACAAGAGGAGGCACACAAATGGGTCTGGAGACCAAGATCTGAGAGAGATAATGAGTGAAGCTCCTCTGGTTTTGATCAGAACTGATAAAAGTGAATGAATTCACTATTCTGGGTTGAGGAATTGTTGGCGGAGTCTACAAATCAAGATAATAAACGGGGTTGGAGAAAACTGTAGTGATCGAGTAATAAATCACAACAGACCCCCTTTCTTGGTGGATTGGATATTTAGGTGCCAGGTTTCTTTGGGAGGAGAGTAACCTTCAACCTTTATGGTTTGTTGAGCAGAAGATATTTTCCCCTCATGACATCATGTTATGGTTAAGGGGTGGCCAGTTGTGAATATACCAGGAGTAGTTGAGCCTAAGGTTGGGTGGAAAGTGGTACACCCTTCAACAATTGTCAGTGCCTTCTAATTTTCACATAAGTAACTATGTATTCTTTTTATGAGTAAAAGAAATGAATGATTTCCAGTAAATGTATTTATGGATGCTTGTTAATTACCTCCATGGTTGGAATTCTTGTTCTATTAATATGCATGTGTATGAAAATGCTTCAAGTACGAGTAGAGAATATTGAACAGATAAATTCGTCATAGAACATATGAAAAGTAAATTGCTAATTTTCTATGTAATGAATTTCATTTCTTACATTACTGGATTTGTAGAATAGAACTAGGAAACGTCTATTTCAAGAGTTAGATTTCAGACCTTAAAATCTTTTTGGGAAAGAAATTTCAACTTGTGGCAAGGTGTTGTGATGAGTAATTGTAGGCTAAGGGAAATGATACTTGTCCTATACCAGAAAAACACCTTATGAATATAGGTAAGGGTAGCGTGAGTAATAGGATTGTCGTGCCCTAAAAATTCAACTATTACCTTTTATTTTCTCTATATATCCATTGAAGGAACAATTACCGTCAGATCTGTAGGGAAAATCAATATTGACTATCCATTTGAGTCTAGAAACCCTATTACGACAATTAGAATTTTGCTAGAGACTATGATATCGGGTCCCCTGGTATCGGCAGATCCATGGTGGGAAAATTATTATAAATCCCTAACAAGCCGATGTCGTAAATAGAGTTATGGCTCTTTGTTCTAACCCCATCACCATCATGGATGAGTGCCAAAACCCAATGGTTGGAAACCTTTATTTGTAGTCGTCAGATTGATGGATCAAAAAATCTCCACCATTGATCTATCATTTAAGCTCAAGAGGGATCTCAACCATTTATCCCATTTCTGATGTATGTCGGCCCTGATATTTATTCCAGTCTCCAACTTTCAAAAATGCCTTGATACTCTAACACCCAAGAAACATGTCGTATAGAGGAGGGACTCACGTGGCATAAAACAGTCAAACCACATGTCGTGACGTGGGAGGTTCCATGTGTCACAAAGATTTGGAACTATGGCATGGATTTCCAAAGAGAAATTGGATGTCATGATGACATCAGTTGACACATGCCAATCCATGTGTCGTGACGCGTCATCAGCCACCTTTCTACACCATGTCAATTTGGTCAGATGGGGTGTGATGTGTCATGTTGGGAATATGTCGCATGTCCAGCTTAGGCCCTATATAAACTGGTAACCCTTGAGGTGATTACCTCAAATCTTAGTCGTAGGATCTACTATCCAATAGATATTAGTCGTAGACCCTTATGGAGAAAAGTCAATCGGATCCTGGACCACCAGTGGGTTTTAATGTATAGGAGATCGGTAAAGAGTCGAGGTCCCAACATCCACAATTATATGGTGGAAACAAGTGTCCTCCTTAGATTCCACATGATTGACACATCTCCACCGTAGATCTCGTAGACAAGGACCAGAGTATTAACCATGAGATTTCCTTAATTAATCATCTCATAATCCTTGGGATGTTGGGAATCAAAGTTTTCTCACAGTCAGGTGATTACCTTAATTAATCACTAGATTACATTAATTAATCACCTCATAATCCTCAGAGGTTTCTCGTAGTTATACTTCATCAAGAAAGTCCCAATGTCCCTAGATCCAAGATGATTTCACCCATCCAATGCAATTAGGACAAGTGGTGATGTCTTGTTGCACAAACCCTTGTGCCCGGTGATGATGTGTACACCATGTTAGTTCCACGTGGGGTCAGCGTGTCAAGTGTGGATCGTGCCATGTGTAAAGTGGTTTGAACATTTTTCAGGCAGAGCTCCCGGGGGGGAAATGATTTCCATGTGTTACAAGGTGATGGTGTCCATGTGTCGTGCCATGGTTAAGACAACTGGAAGTATAACAGAGGGTTTTATGTTCAAGGTGCTAGCTCAGAACTAGATTGGGACTTTTGGGGCTATGTGAAATGTGGAAGTGATGATGTCCCAAGGTCCTGAGATCCCAATATCTGAGATGATGCCACCCATCTAATGAAAATAGGATAGGTGGTAGCACCTAGTTTGACGAGACTAATGCTTTGATATGATGTGTATACCACATGGAAATTCCATGTGTCAAGAGGAGAATGTGCCATGTGACATGGAGATTGATCCTTTTGAGGGTGTAGACACATTCCATGTCATGGGTGACATGTGTAGTCCAGGTGGTAGGTAGAGAAAGGTCCATGTTTCTTTCCATGTGTTGGGATGACGTCCTCTACACAAGATGTCCTGATATCTCGATGTGTTGAGGGTCTGGTGGGCCAGGCGGTGGGATACATGTCAGCGTCCATGCCAGTAGCCATGTTCACGCTAGTGGGTGATGTGTTACAACACATCAAAGCCTCATTGGATGACACGGGTGACATGAAGCCACGTGGGTGCCATGTGGTGATGAGTGACTTTGGTCAATGAAGGCCTAAGAAAACTTTGAAATTCCATAAATTTTCATCCAAAACTCAGTTTTGGAAAATTTTATAGTCGTTGGTAAGATCTCGACGAGCAGAAGATGATGATGTCCTTTTTAAAGGAATCATAGGTGGTTGAGAAAAAAAAAATTGATAACCCATCCCTTAAAAAGGGTACTTAGGGGGTTGGGTGTCTTAGAAGGTATTATTAGAGAAGACAACAACATTTGGCCTACTTGGGCTCATGAAAGAGTTGAATAAATTTTCATAGAAAAACTTTTAAGGGGGAGGGAACCTTACCCTAGCATATTCATAAGAGATTATTAAAACTTTAATACTGAAAGGAGGGTTGAGAAATTTCGTTGATTTTACATGTTTAATATGAACTACATGTCGTTGTTATGTGCCAAATGATTAAGTTGATTTCACTTTATGAAATTTACATGTATTGTTCATAAATTAGTGGATAATTAACTAACATAAAATGTTGTTATCAACACTTAATCACTCAATGGACAACAATAGAAACTGCAGCATAAATAATGGTGACACATAGTGATATGGGAGAGAGCTCCCATAAAAGAGAAGAAGAATCTAATGAAAGGAGAGTGGTGGAAACCCATCCAAATTTAGATGAACTGAATATGTTTGAACTTTGAAAGACAATGAACCTCTGATAAGAATGTGATGTAAATATATTTGAATTTTTAATATATATGTGTGTGTGTGTGTGTGTGTGTGTGTGTGTGTGTGTGTGTGTGTGTGTGTGTGTGTGTGTATGTCTGTATGTATGAAAAAGTGTTGAAATGTTGAATAACTAATAACGGTGATGCCTATACAGGTCATGATGCATGAGAGGGAATGGCGAGCGGAACCAGTGATGGTCAAGATGACCCCTTCCAGACCAATAATCTGTTGGTTTATAAATACTCAGACCCAAAACATTCCTTTGTTCCAGAGAAGTTAATTACCAGTCAATCTGGTACTTGGAAGGTATAAATCAAGAGTCAAGGAAGAGATGGGAAGGTTACTCCATCTGGAAACTTCCTGACATGACCCACGAAATATCGTGGTGGAAGTCAAGAGAAGAAAACAAAATCATGGTCAGGAGAGGGGGGCAAGAGAGGAGGCACACGAATGGGTCTAGAGACCAAGATATGACAAAGAGAATGAGTGAAGCTCCTCTAGTTTTCCTCATAAATGAGAAAATTGAAGGAATTCATTATTTTGGGTTGATGAATTCTTGGCAGATTCTTCAAATCAAGATAATAAATAGGGTTGCATAAAATTGTAGTGATTGAGTGAGCAATCACAACAAAACCCTTTCTTAGTGGATTGGATATTCAGGTGCCAGATTCTTGTGGGAGAAGGAGAGTAACGTCCTTCATCCTTTATGGTTTGCTGATAAGAATATATTTTCCCCTCATGGAATCATGATCTGGATAGGGGGTTTCCAGCTGTGAATATACGAGGAGCAGCTGAGCCAAAGGCTGGGTGGAAAGTGGTACACCCTTCAACAGTTACCTTCTAATTTTCAGATAAGTAACTGTGTATTCTGTGTAGGAGTAAAACAAATGAATGATTGTTAGTAAATGTATTTATGGCTTCTTGTTAATGACCTCCATGGTTGGAATGCCTATTCTAGTAATATGCATGTGTATTAAAATGCTTCAGGTACAAATATCAAAGAATGAATAGATAAATCCTTCACAAAACATATGAAAATGAAATTG
The DNA here is from genome assembly GCA_009831015.1 of Picea engelmannii. NCBI lineage: Eukaryota > Viridiplantae > Streptophyta > Pinopsida > Pinales > Pinaceae > Picea > Picea engelmannii. Next base: position 1,479,212 of record ML780033.1, on the reverse strand, counting down.
TTAATTTTCTGTGTAATGAATGTCATTTCTTACCTTACTGGAGTTGTAGAACAGAAACATGAAGCTTACAATTCAAGAGTTCAATTTCATACCTTAAAATATTTATGGGAAGGAAATGCCAACTTGTGGCAAGGTGTTGTGCTAATTAATTTTGGGCTGAGGGAAATGATACTCGTCCTGTATTGGAAAAACACTTGAGCTTCTTATGATATTCTAAGATTAAGAAAATGAAATTGAGTATTTCTTGTTGTATATACAAATATATTAATATGTATGTATATTTTTGTTTCAGACATTCTGGAAAAAATGAAGTGTCGCACTTACTTCTAGCTTGAAACTAGAAGAATCAAGAGGGCCGACCAAACTTGTGAGCATGCCCTTTATTTAACAGATGATAGTTATGAAGAATTAACCCCTCATTTTGGTAGGAATATCTTGTTGATGAATATAGGTAAGGGAAGCGTGAGAAGTAGGACTATCATGCCCCAAAAATTCAACTATTACCTTTTATTTTCTCTATATAGATGTTGAAGGAACAATTACAGTCAGATCGGTGGGGAAAATAAATCCTAACCATCCATTTGAGTCTATAAACCCTATTTCGGTGATCATATTTTCCTGGATACCAGGATATCACATCCCTGGGTACTAGGAGATCCATGGTGGGAAAATTTAGATAAATCCCTAACAATTCGATGTTGGGAGCGTATGTTGGGTTCTTAGTTCTAACCCCATCACCATCATGGATAAGTGCCAAAACCCAATGGTCGGAAACCTTTATTTGTACTCATTATATTTATGGATCGACAAATCACCACCATTGATATATCATTTAATCTCAAGAGGGATCTCGATCGTTTATTCCATTGTTGACATATGTCAAGCCTAGGATTTAGTCTAGTCTCCAACTTTCACACACTGATACACCGATACCCAGGAAATGTATCGTACAGAGGAGGGAATCACGTGACATACAACAGTTGGTCCACATTTCATGATGTGGTAGGTTTCAGGTGTCACACAAATTTGGAACTACGGCATGGAGGTCCAAAGTGAAATTTGATGTCATGATGACATCAGTTGACACATGCCAAACCACATGTCGTGACACATCATCAACCACATTTCCACACAATATCAATTTAGTCATATGGGGTGTGATGTATCATGTTGGTAACATGTCTCGTGTCTATCTTAGGCCCTAGATAAACTCATAACCTTTAAGGTGATGACCTCAAATATTAACCTTTGTATCTACCAACTGAGATATCTCAACTGTAGATCTCTGTGGAGAAAAGTTAATCAGATCCCGAACCACCGAGGGGTTTTAGTGTATAGGATATCAATAAATATTCAAGGTCTCGATGGCCATGATTATATGGTGGTGACACATGTCCTCCTTATACTCCACATGATGGACATATATCCACCATAAATCTCATATCCAAGGCCCAGATTATTAATCATGAGATTTCCTTAATTAATCATCACGTAATTCTTGGGATATCGGGCAATAGAGGTTTCTCGCAGTCTAGTGATTACCTTAATTAATAATGAGATTAAATTAATTAATCACATTGTAATTATCATAGGTTTCTCATAGTTATAGTTCTTCGAGAAAGTCTCAATGTCATGAGATCCTGATATCTGAGATGGCATCACCCATCCAATGAAATTAGGACAAGTGGTGACATCTAGTTTCACGAACCCTTGTGCCAGGTGATTACACACCACGATAGTTCCATGTGATGTCACCATGTCAAGTGTGGATCGTGCCATGTTTCAAGTGGTTTTAATTTTTTTAGGCAGAGCTCCAGTGATCTGAAAATATCTTTTAAAGACAATGGTTGAGTTTTAAAACATGAGTTAAATAACCATTTAGGAATTTGATGAAAGAGGAAGAATTAATGATTTAAATTGGAATCCATAATGAAATATACATATATGGAAATAATCATGAAGAAACATCAAACCATAACAAAAAAAATTGATTACGGAGTTCGACAATCTTGCCTATGTCTCCGGGCCTTTATCTCAGTGGATGAGGCTTTCTTATTTCTCTTCAAAACTTCAAAAGTACATCATAATAGTGCCAAATGGATTAAAAATTGATCTTTCTTTATTCTTCTAGATCTCAATAACCCTTCACAACTGACGTCACTGAAAACGGATGAACGAAGCTCCCGGAAATGGCCCGCAAAGTTGCTCTCCTCAATGGCTTCCCTGCATAAAAATGGATTTTCCTTTGAAATACTTCAGAAATTTTCTGTTTTGAAACTCCCTAAGGATGCCAAGAACCTCTGGTTTATATAGGCTTGAAGTTGGCAACAAACTCCCAACTTCCCCCCCAAGATCTGGCCTCAAAAAGAGCTCCAGATCCTCCAAAAATGACCAAAATCTCTCAATATCAGGTATTAAATCAATTAAAATCTTATAATATAGTGGAAAACCCCACTTTTGGCCAAAATGAAGGGTGGATCCCCCTTTCTCCACACTCCTGGGCATATGAGGCACTGCCATATGGCCCTAGGCTAAGACCTGGCGCGCTGGCCCCCTTATCATTCAACTCTTGGTCATGTGGCTTGGCCATGTGGCCTCGCCCTAATACTCTACGCAACAAATGTGGTATAGGCCCTTGGATCCAACTCCTAGATACGTGCCTTGGTCGACGGGCTAGCTCGGCTGACCAGGTTTTATCCCCAAACATGTGCATCAAATGATATATCACAATCATATGTTAACGGTCATGTGGCAAGTGTTTGCGTCGGGGCTACTATTCAACATAATCCGCGCTCCAACATATAAAGGGTGTGGTTAATCTGTACATGGTATGTGGTAGTTTTGGGTCAGGGCTGGGGCTAGGTCCTAGCCCTTACTCCACACAACAAATAAACCATTACACTTATATATAAGTTTTAACCCTTATATAACAAGACCTAAAGTGGGTGGGCTGGTAGCCCGGCCTGCCAAGTCGCTCGCCCAGACAGGAGGTCACGGGTTCAACTCCCATGGATTCCATACTATTTTGCAACCACTGACCAATGGAGGGGTGCCACATGACATCCCAAGACTGGGCCACGTGGCACCATATCACTTTCCCACTAACTATTGCGTGTCAAAAAATCATTCGCCCAAATAAATGCCACATGTCAAGCATTGATTCAACCACCTGTCTGCCCAGTCATCATGCCACTGTACCTGCTACATCATTGTATGGTCATGTGGCCTGTACAATCAGCTGCCACGTCAACACTTTATGGACTGTACAGTCATCAAAATTGTGTTTGTTTGGAAAAACTAACATACCACGATATTTTTTGCATACTGTGTCTGTTTGAGCCTGTTCAAGTTGCGTTGTGTTCGTATCGACGAGGCCTACACACACGTCTGTTTTGAATCCATTCTGAGCGCTTTTATTTTTAGGCCTTCCTGGATCCATTTTGGTTCCAGGATCCATTCTGGATCACACCTCCCCACTAAAGAGATTTTGGTCCTCCAAAAGGATACTAAACAATCATCAAGTGCGGGATAGGCCACCCCACTTGCTCTTTGTCTTTAAACTTTGTCCTGTGCACCTGTCTCATCAATATCAACTGTAAAACAACTATGATAACTGACAGCATATTGTTAGCCACTTGTACTCTGTCACATCTTACTGAAGCCACTATCATCCATGTTGACAACATTACTAATGATAACATAAAAAATATGACTGCAAATGAGCTAATATGTTTGTAGTACTCGCACGACATTAACTTATCTTGAAGCAAAGTATGATTGAACTTCCATTTGAAAATCATCTCTTGTTCTTGCTTAAGATCAATTACTTGATTTGGGACAATTATAGGTGTGTTTCTTGCATGATTTGTCTTTCTTAATTGTTCCATTGTTTGAAGAGATTGATTTTCTTTTAAGTGATGAGCATGTACAACATATTCTTTGCCTGCTTTGCTTAAGTGATATTGATTTTGTTCCCTATAGAAGATTGATTTGCGATCATACAAATAAGGACTTCCTAAGACCATACCACATTCATTGAGTGGCACCACATCAAATGTTACCTCATCCAAAAACTTAGATGAAATTGCAAACTTTAAAGTGCATTGCTTTGTTATGTGCAATTTATGATTGTCGCTTATCCATTTAAGTGAGTAAGGCTTATGATGCATCTGAGTGTTTAATCCCAATTTTTTAACCAATTCCTCTGAAATAAAGTTAGATTGAGATCCACTATCTATCAATATGTTGACCTTAGTATGTCTCATTATGACCCTTATGTGAAACAATTTACGTTTATAATCAAATCCATCACCAATTTTACCTGTCAAACCAACTGCTGAGATTTTAGATTCATCACTCGAATCTGATCCCAAGTCTATTGGTTGTGTTTTTGTTGCAATTGTTTGCCTCCCTTTATTCTCTTTCAACCACTTTGGTCTCTTCTCGGGATGCAATTTCCAGCAATGGTCATCATAATGTTGTTCTTTCTTGCAATTCTTGCAAGAGAGCTTCTCTCCCTTTCTTGCCACTGAATTTTCCTTCTTGCCATTCCACTTCCTTTTGTCCTCTTTTCTTGAAGATGAGTCCCCTAATACACCAACTCTTTTTTTCCCTGCCTCAATGTATGTTGCTTGAACATAAACCTCATCAATATTAGTAGGTCCAAACATAAATACAATGTTATGAATATGTACAGGTAAAACTCCTATATACTTCATAAGAGTTTCTTGGGTATGTAAAGGAATATCTAACATCAATGCCATCTTACGAAATTCATATGTGTATTCTTGCATTGTTTGTCCCTTTCTTAGTTTAAGACCTTGTCATTCAATTAAATCCTCCTCTTTATAACCCAAAGGATAAAATTGCTTTCTAACTGCATGAACAAAACTTTTCCATGATGGAAATATATTACCCACTTGTTGCTTCCCATTTTTCAACTTGCTTTGCCACCAAATGACTGATGTTCCTTCAAGACAAAGCGATGCCAACTTGATTTGAGTGGCCTCATCTTTGATTTGTTTCACACTGAAATAAACCTCCATCTGTTTGACCCAGTTATCAAGCCTCTCTACATTGACTTCACCATCATACATAGGTAATTCAAATTTTACATCAAATTTCTTAATTAAAGGCATTTCGTGTTTATGTTTACGGGGATGTTTTCTTGCAGTGGATTTGGAACTTGAACTTGAAGAAGAAGTTGATGGAGAAGACGGAGGTGAAGGAGGATTTTGAGGAGGATCCTCTCCTTCTTCATTTTTGACCTTTGAAGATTCACCTGTATTTGATCTCTTCTGATCCAAGTAATCTTCATATAGAACCTTCACCATCTCCAACATGGTGAAGAAAGTATTTCGAAACTCTTTCTCCTCATGATAAAGTCCCTCTTCTGATGCCATCTTTTCACTTTGAGAAGTTAACTTTCTCAATCCAATCTCAGTATTCTCTTCAACAAGCTCACCTTCACCATGATTCATCATTTCCCTGGTAATCATGCAAACTCACAAATCAACTGTCAACTAGCTCTGATACCACTTGATCCGAAAAGATCTTTTAAAGACAATGGTTGAGTTTTAAAACATGAGTTAAATAACCATTTAGGAATTTTATGAAAGAGGAAGAATTAATGATTTAACATGGCATCCATAATGAAATATACAGATCTGGAAATAAGCATGAAGAAACAACAACACATAACAACAAAAGTTGATTATGGAGTTCGACAATCTCGCCTACATCTCCGGGCCTTTGTCTCAGTGGGTGAGACTTTCTTATTTATCTTCAAAACTTCAAAAGTACACCATAACACTACCAAATGGATTACAAATTGATCTGGTTGTGTTCTTCTATATCTCAATAACCCGTCACAACTAACGACACTAAAAATGGATGAACGAAGCTCTCGGAAATGGCCCACAAAGTTGCTCTCCTCAATGGCTTCCCTCCATAAAAATGGCTTTGCCTTTGCAATTCTTCATCATTTTCCTATCCTGAACCTCCCTAAGGATGTCAAGAACATCTAGTTTATATAGGCTTGAATTTGGCAACAAACTCCCAACTTCCCCCCAAGATTTGGCCTCAAAAAGAGCTCCAGATCCTCCAAAAATGACCAAAATCTCTCAATACCAGGCATTAAATAAATTAAAATCTTATAATATAGTGGGAAAACCCACTTTTGGCCAAAATGCAGGGCGCAGACTTCTTTCTCCATGCTCCTAGGCATATGGGGCACTCTCATATGGCACTGGGATAAGACCTGGCACGTTGCCCCCCTTATCATTCGACTCCTGGTCATGTGGCCTCGCCCTAATCCTTTGTGCGTCAAATGTGATATAGGCCCTTGGATCTAGCTCCTGGATACGCGCCTTGGTCAGTGAGCTAGATCGACTGACTGGGAACTATCCCAAAACATCTGCATCAAATGATATATCACGGTCATATGTTAACGGTCATGTGGCAAGTGTTTACACTAGAGATACTATTCAACATAATCTGAGCTCCAACATATAAAGGGTGTGGTTACATGGTATGTGGTAGTTTTGCGTCGGGGTTGGGGCTAGGCTCCAACCCTTACTCCACCCAATGAACAACCCATTACACTTAAATATAAGTTTTAACCTTTATATAACAAGACCTAAAGTGGGCAGGCTGGTAGCCCGGCCCTGCCAAGTTGTTCGCCCGGACCGAAGGTCATGGGTTCGACTCCCATGGATTGCATACCATTTTTCAATCGCTGACCAGTGGAGGGGTTCCATGTGGCATCCCAATACTGGGCCACATGACACCATATCACTTGCCCACTAACTGTCGCGTGTCAACAAATCATTCGCCCAAATAAATGCCACGTGTCAAGCACTGATTCGACCACTTGTATGTGCAGTCAACATGCCACTATACCTACCACATCATTGCATGACCATATGACCTGTATAGTTAGCTGCCACATCAGCACTGTATGGATTGTACAGTCATCAAATTTTTGCTTATTTGGAAAAACGAATATACCGCGATATCTTTCGCATACAGTGTTTGTTTGAGCCCATTCAAGTTGCATTGGGTTTGTATTGACGAGGCCTACGCACACATCCGTTTTGAAGCCATTCTGAGAAATTGATTTTTAGGCCTTCCTTGACCCATTTTGGTTTTGGGATCCATTCTAGATCATCCAGGGGGGGAAAATGAGTTCCACGTGTTACCAGGTGATGGTGGCCACATGTCGTTCCATGGCTAAGACATGTGGCAGTATAAAACAAGGCCATGTGTTTGAGGTGCTAGCCCATATCTAGATTGATCCTTTTGTGGCTATGTGAAATGAGGAAGGGTCGATGTCTCGAGGTTGCAATATCTGAGATGATATTACCCATCCAATGAAAATAGGACAGGTGGTAACACCTAGTTCGATGAGACTAATTCTCTGAGATGACATGTATACCACATGGAAATTCCATGTTTCAAGAGGAGAAAGTGCCCCGTGACAAGGATATTAATCCTTTTTAGGGTCCAGACACATGTTGTATCATGGGTGACATGTGTAGTCCAAGTAATAGGCAGAGAAATTTCCATGTTTCTTTCCATATGTTGGGACGACATCCTGGACACCTGATGTGTTGAGGATCCGGTGGGCTAGGTGGCGAGCACCACAACAACTTCCACACTAGTGGGTGATGTGTTACAACTTGTCAAATCCACATTAGATGACACAGGTGACATGGAGCCATGTGGCGATGAGTGGATTTCGTCAATGAAGGCCTAAGAAAATTTTGAAAGGCCATAATGTTCGATCCAAAACTCAATTTTGGACAAATTTATAGTCATTGGAAATCTCTCAGTGAGAAGAAGATGATGATTTCATTTTTAAAATGGGAGTTGATGGGAAATTTCCAAGTTCGAAGAAAAAAAATTGGTATCTGTTTGACGGGTGAAAATACATCAACATCTGGCTCCAACTGCGGGTTAGTAACCCCATACGGGTTGATGAGAATCCATAATCCTAGTCTAGACACCTTCTCCATTGAGCTATGGAGTCATCTTCAAACATTATCTCCATCTAGAAAATACTTTATTATGTAAAAAATTAAGTGAAGAAACAAACTATGTACAAACAATATCTACCTACCCCAACCTACTTGGAGGAAAGGAACAATTTTCAAGTGTAAGTAGATTTCCAATGGAGACATTCAAGCATCCAACTAATCTGTAAAATGAAATCTAGAATTTGGGAACATATTGAGGTTGATATCAAGGATTCAAAATCATTCTCAATGTGTACTGAAGTAAAATTGAGTTGAATGTGTCCAAAATATGATTACATTGCTTGGCCAACAATGCTTTGGAACCATGATTCAATAAAATCAACTCCCAGTTTCTCATGAGTGTTGAAGTCTTTGGTTGAATGAGAAGTTTCCCATTTGAAAATATTTTCATCTTTCTTCTTATCCCCAACCACATCCAAGATTATTGATTCATTAGTAATTTCCTAAAAGGATTATTCCTTCATGCAATGAGAATCTTGCCCATAATTGTTCTCAAGATTAATTTCTTCCATCAATTCTTCTTACTGCTAATGTTCTTGTGAATTTCCATCATCAAGATGTAGCCATTGCAAACTTATTACAACATTTTTCACATGATCATGTTGGATGAAATATTGTTGTGCATTTGGGGGAGAATCCTCAATTTCATTCCCAAGCTTGCTACCCGAAATATCCTCATATGGAGTATATGAGAAGTTGAAGTCTTGCACTTGAAAATTGGAAGTCTTATTTAAAATATCAACAATATGACTTGATTCAAAAAAATATTCCAATATTTGATTATATTTTTCTTCCAAATTACTAACTTCATTGTCTTGTTCCCGTATTGGAGAGGGGGTTGGGAAGAAACATTGAAAACACCAGAAATGGCATATGGGTGCACTCTTGGGATGTAGTTTTCAGAAAATGAAGTTTCCAATGCATCCCAACTGGTAATGGTATTAGGAAACAATGAAAAGAACCATTCATGCACATTCCCATGCATATTTTTATGCAAATAATCCACATGTATTATTATCTTTAGAGATATTGAAAACACCACATATACTTTTGAATTTAAACAAATTCTTCTCTACATCCTCTGAAGTATTCCCATAGAATGTGGGAATTTTTTCAATAGAAATGTTTGCCATTTGATAAAGTACTTCTTGCATATTTTAAGGGCTTCTATGCAGTCACTTCCCTCTTTGGGTATCTCTCCTTTTTGCTTCATCTTGAAAAACCATTAATGGGATTGGTGGACAAGAAAATGGAGCATCATGACATGAACTAAATTCTTTGGTGGAGTCACCATGCGAATTTTCTTGAGATTCTAGAATATTTCCAATGGAGTTGTTAGGGAATTCAAGAGTTTTTTCAGTGGAGTCACCCAGGAGTTCATCCTACCCAATATTTGATGGCTCTTGACTCTTCAAATATTCTTATATTTGAATTGTTCCCAAATATCTAGGAACATCATCTTTGAGGTTATTCAAATATCTTTGAACAAGTTTTTTATAAATCCCATGCATCTAGAACAAGTAGCAGTCTTCTTGAATCTCCATTTCGAATTTTTGAACCATAGAGACTATGGTTCCTCAATCAGATCTGAAACAAAGCCTTAGATACTTTGAAAATAAACCAGTCCCAGTGGAATCACCAAAAATGTTGATCTAAAAGACATTTTCATGATCTTTAATATAGCATCATGAGGATCAAATCCCTCTACATTTTGAAAGAGGTGGTATTCCTCTATTTATCTAAAATGTGTAGTTGTTGTTCTTGGACTAGAATATCAAATGAGAGACTGCTAAAAAACAATCCCCAAATCCTTTATTTCTTTATTCTTTATATAAAATGGTTCTTGATAACCAGATTTCTCCTTGAGTGCGACATTTTCTTGGAAATTGACCAAGCAACTTCTTAACAATAAAAATATAATGAAAGGCTTCATATCAAAATAAATATATCCTCAGCTTCATTATAACATCCCTTTCAAACATATGAAAGCATAATATACAACCATATTTTCTCACAAGAAAAAGATGAGTGAAGTGGGGTTGATCACTTCGAAGAACTTTAAATGAGTATGGCTTTTAAATCTAAAAAAGAATATGATGAGCACACTCCAAAAATACCATACTCAAAAATATATAAGAATGAGAAATCATTAAGGTTATGCCTCCAAATATTTCTTTGGGTACTTTAATACAAAAAATATATTTCATATTACAAAACATTTTAGCAAACCAATTGACTAATGCTAAAAAATAAAGCATGTCAAATGCAAGAACTAAACCTACATGAATCAATTAGAAAACCTCGTCTTACATTATCGATCATAGATATGGCTAAAAAATCATTCTATTGATGTTTTAGGCAAAGGCCTAGAAGAATAAATTAAAAACACTCAAAATCCCGACCTTATTCTTAGTTTCAAATATACAAATACAAACCCTTGAGACAAATCATGTAACAAGAGAAGAAGCAAGAAAATGGAGATCTATATTTTTAGATGAGAAATTTGGGTGCAAACTAAAGAGTTTACAATTTTATTCTGATGAGATAACCTCTTCTTTGACAATGCTCTCCTCCTTTTAAATCTTCTCCCAATGCTTCTTTGAAATGCTTTTCCCTAGCAACTAGGGGTTTTGTTCTTCTAGAAGTCTCTCATGTGCTTGTTCTTTTTGGAATAAAGTGTATATACTTTAATAAATTTTTAATTAAATACTTATTAATGAATTAGGTCATTTAAATTCATGCCTCCAAGTAGGATCTGTTGATTATTTTGGTTGGGTGTCATTGATGTCAACCCTTGAAGAAAGTTCGGTAGCAAATTCTGGTAGCACAAAGGTTTGGGTAATGGAACAAAGTTTGTTTGATGTATAATGGTATGATTTTTAATATATTTGAAGGTAATAATATTACAGATGCATAGTACATGTCATTCCATTTCCGATGGTATGTGGAACATCACATAAATCCTCACGGTTAGAGATTTATGGTCATGTGAAGTTGGAGAACCCTCATGAGTCATCTAGAAGCCCCACAAGGTCAAAGTAGTCAAAGTGGTTGCAAAGAATAAATTATTTAAATAATAAAGTGAAGTGATGAGTGTACTATAATTCAAAGTGGATACAAAAGAAATTATTTAAATAATAAAGTTAATGGAGAAATTACTAAGTGGACAAGTGGTTAGAAGTGTGTTATCCCTAAAATAAGGAAAGTGGTTTAAGATGGTTAGAAGGTAACCCCTTGTGGAAGCTACATAAAAGTATAAATAAGAGGCAAGGGTMTMTAATTTAATTACACTTGAGAATATTCAATATCTACAAGTGACTGAGGTAACCAAAGGATATATAAGGCAAATTTCAGAGGGAAGGTGAAGTAAAGAAGGCCGAAATTCAAGGGAGGATAAATTCTTTTGATGATGCTTTCTACGTTATGTTATGTATAGGTCATCTCACCATTTTTGCAATAACGTTGTTTTCTAGAATGACTCAAACCGCAAAATCTGGATTCCATTGAGGAAACGTATCCAAGTAGTTGTGATACAAATTTCATCTTGTGGGTCGTTGTATTTTTTGAGTTACACTACGTGGAAAATATGGTTTTTGGTTAGTCCTAAAACTAGTCTAAAACAAGTGTTCCGGGTAAAAACATCATAACTTCTTCATAACAGATCCAAATTTAGTAAAACAAAATGTATTGGTTAGAGTACAATTTGTAGTATTATGTGTACCATTTTCAGATCCATACAACAAATATTTTGTGTGGGGCACGCTCTACAAGTTATCTCTCTAGAATAAGACAAAATTCAACAAGGTGTGCCATTTTTTCTATAAATCCTTTTCTAAGAGGTTCTAAGTAGTGAAACCTGGAGGAATTGCATAAAAGACATTGAAGAACATTGTTTAGTATTTTCAGATCTTTATTCATTGTAGGTACATAGTTATGATTATTTCAAATTAGGGTTGTTGACTAATCCAAAATTAGTCATGTGAGACTAAAGTAAAGTTTGATGAAAATTCTAGTCTCTTGTTGTTAAAGTTAAGGAAGGTTTACAAGTGTGTGTTCATATAAATCATGTATTTTACAGAGTTACAAATCAGATTTGGATAATGAAATTGATGAGGGATTTTGGTTGAGGTACATGTTGGGTACATGGTTGAGACAAGTAGTTGATGAGTTGCCACATACAAGAGGTGTATAGTTGATGATGTTGGTACAACTTGATGAGTCATAGTTGATGAGTAGTTGATGAATGATTGGTACATACTTGGTACATGGTTGGAGGCACTTGTAAGTAGTATTGTTGACATGTGGTTTATGGATGATGTAGCATACTTGTCTTGGTATATTATTAGAAGAACATATTGATCTTGGTGATGATTATGAGTTATTGTGTTATGATTGGTTGATGCACATCTTGGTGATATTATGCATATGGTTGAGAGTTGTCTTGGTGATTGATCTTGGTGAGTAAATCTAATTTGGTTGATAAGATTGATGAGACAGGTTGTTGTGATAGGTTGTTTGGACAGGTTATTGTGACAATTTATTTGTACAGGTTTGGTGCATGGTTGATGCATTTTTTTATGGTACAGGTTGAGGTACAGGCGGATGTATGGTACATGTTGGCACAGATTATTGGTACAGGTTGTTACAAGTTGTTTGGTGCAGGTTGATTGGTACATGTTTATAATATTATATCTCATAGTGATAGTGTGACAATGGTTCCATCATTCTACTTATATTTCAGGGTGGTTGGACAGGGCAAGGACAAGTGGTTGTATCCACCTTCCGGTTGTAGCCAGAGAACATAGGGGGTTGTAGCCTCCTTCTGGTTGTAGCTATATAATTGGGGAGTTGGAGATTCCCTCAGGTTGTAGCTTGAGAAACTAGGGGTTTGGAGGCTCCTTCGAGTTGCAGCTGGAAAACAAAGGAAGTTGGTGCTTCCAATGAATGTAATTCTTAAAGACATATAAGAAAAAGAATTATGTGGTTTTCTTCTGATTTGGGTTTCCACGTAAAAAAACTGGTGTAATATGTATGTGTATAATTTCTCATTTGTTCATTGTTTATTTACTCTGCAACTATTGGATGATAATGTTGTATTGATATAACACTTGCATTTTGTGGTTAAAAGGGATTAAATTTCTCTATTACTGATTCACCCCCCCTCTCAGTAATCCAACAATTGGTATCAGAGCAGGTTCATTCAGAAATTAGTTTAACCACTGGAAGGATATCATGGATTATTCTGAGAATGGAGTACCATTGTTTAATGATAAAAATGGGTTAAAGTATGAGATATGGAGCAGAAGCAAGAAATTATTTTTACAGGCACAGGGTCATTATATTTAGCTACCAGTCGTTAAAGGATATGATGGTTCAAAAAAGGACAAGAATGTTGAAGAAACAAAAACATCCACATCAGTTATAGAGAATGAAGAGAAGCACTCTAGGTTGCTAGAAAAGAAGAATGAAGAAAATAGAAAGAGTTACGCAGAAGTACTCAAAGGAAGGAATCACGATAAACCAAAATCTAAGAAAACTATTGAAGATACATCTTCAACAAGACCATCCATGTTCAAGCCACAAAGAATCTTCAATCATGATCATTATCTGTCAAGGCAGAAATTCAAAAGGACTACACCATAAAGAAGATCATTCACTCCCTGGTATGCAAATTTATTTTATGGTCATTGTTTTTATTGTATTAATTTTGGACATAAGGTTGTAGATTGCAGGGATTATAAAAGAAATGCTCAAGCAAGAAATACCTATGTGGCCCCACGTGACATTGAATGTTACAAATGTCATAACTATGGACACATAGCTAGTGATTGTAGAAGCATGATCAATACTTCCATGAAAGAGAACACGGATATCAGATATAAGAAAGTATGGATAAGAAAACAAGAAGAATGGGTGAACAAAGACCAGGTCCCATAGATCGCAATATTGACAATAAAACGAGATGAAGAAAATTCTGCAGAGAAAATGAAATATTTCAGATACATAAAGGTTTGGAAAATAACTGAAAGAAAAGAAGGAAAAATAAATAAGGAACATGTTCAAGAGATTGTACTTTCAGGCATTGTAGTGAAAGATGAATCCATGGATAGAAGGAAAGAAGTTAGAGCTCAAAGAGATGATGAATCTACCAATGAAGATGACGATGAATACACATCAGAGAAGGAATTGTTCTGATCCATCCAGCTTAGAGACTCCCAGGTAATATGAATATTAGATAGGGGGAGTCTATGTGATAGCTATGACGGACCAATGTTACATCAAAAGAGAAGATGGAAGAATGGGAAAGTTTGAGTCTCGTGTGGAAAAATGAGTACTTTTTGGTTACTCAAGTACAAGGAAAGCATACAAGTGTTACAATATGAGAATGAACAAAGTTGTGGAAAGAATCAATGTAACAATTGATGAAACAGGTGGACAAGATTCAAAGAAAGAAGAAAATGAATCAGTGGAACATCTTTACGAAGAATAAGTAAAAGATGAAGAAAAAATAGAAGAGGAAGATGAACATGATCATACAAAAGTAGAAGAGCAAGTTCAACAAGTGCCTCCAAAGACACCTAGCAATACATTACAAAAGAATAATCCTTCAGATCAGATTATCGAAAACAAGGATGCAAGAGTTGAGACTAGAAGAAGAATCTGTAAACCAAAGAAAATGCACCTAACACTCTTATCTACGATTGAACCAAACATTTTTGAAGAGGCCAACAAGGATGAATTATGGAATAAGGCCATGGATGAATAATTGGATCAAATAGAGAATAATGACACTTGGGAATTGGTTCCAAGACCAAAGTATAAGAATGTGATTGGCACAAAGTGGGTTTTCAGAAATAAATCGAATGAAGATGGACATGTTACAAGGAAAACAACTATATTGGTATGTAAAGGATACACACAGGTTGAAGGAATTAACTTTGAAGAGACATTTTCTCCAGTTTCTAGAATGGAAGCAATCTGATTGTTCTTAGCTTATCCATGCTCCAAGAATATTAAAGTGTATCAGATGGACGTGAAATCATCCTTTCTGAATGGGGAACTTGAATAAGAAGTCTACATTGAACAACCAGAAGGATTTCAGTTGTCAGAGAATGCAAATTACATGTGCAAATTGAAGAAGGCCTTGTATGGTATAAAACAAGCTCCTAGAACATGGTACTCTAGACTGGATAAATATCTACAGCAAGCAGGGTTCAAAAAAGGAAGTGCAGAAAGCAACCTCTACATCAAGGTAACTCCAGATAGTATTTTATTAATTGAATTTTATGTTGATGATATTATTTTTGGAAGTAATGATGATAGGTTAAGCCATAAATTTGTAAAGGATATACAGAATGAATTTGAAATTTCATTACTTGAAGAACTATCCTTCTTTCTGGGTCTTCAGATACGTCAAAGAAATCAAGGAATTTGTATTTCTCAAACTAAGTATATCATAAAAATGCTAAGGAGGTTCGGAATGAAATATTCCAAACCCGTTACCACTCCTATGGAAACCAATTGCATGTTGAACAAAGATGATGATTCAAAGTCTACAAACCAGAGGAAATACAAGTCAATGATTGGTAGCTTACTATATGTGACATCATCCATACCAGATGTAATGCAGGCAGTTGGACAGGTGGCATGGTTTCAAGAAGCAAAAAAGGAATCACATGTCTTAGCAGTGAAGATGATTTTCAGATATCTCAAAGGAATAGAAGAGTTTGGATTATGGTATCCAAAAGGAAAGGATCTATCACTTATTGCCTACATATATGCATATGGGGCAGGTTTCATTGATGACTGACGAAGAACCAGTGGAGCAAAATTCTACTTGGGTGAGTGTTTAGTATCTTGGCTAAGCAAGAAACAATCATCAGTATCTTCATCTACAGTTGAAGCAGAGTATATTGCAGCAGCAGGATGTTGTACACATGTTCTATGGATGAAACAAACTCGGATAAATATACAGGTTGAGTATGATGAGCTCGTTCCAATCTATTGTGATAATAAAAGCGCCACCAATATCTCAAAGAACTCGGTGATGCACTCCAAGATGAATCACATTCCAATAAAGTATCATTTTCTATGGGAATAGGTTGCAGAGAATAACATCAAAGTTGAATATGTGGGAAAAAAAGAACAAGTGGCAGACATCTTTACAAAAATGCTTCCAAGAGAAGCCTTTGAGTATCTTTGCCAGATACTCGGAGCAATTTATACTCCAAAATGAATTCTTTTGAATGCTTATCTTATATGTCTTAGATTTACACGAGGAAGCACCATAAAGAGGATAGTTCAGGTTGGGAGATCAGTTTCAGGAAGAGTTCAGTTAAGGGGAGCAACCCCGAATGGAAAGACACCTTTGAAATTGATGACAAAGGGGGAGAGATTTATCAGATGCAAAGGTAAATGCTTGGAGAAAGAGCACAGAGGCATGGTTCCAGAGGGAGCGATGGTCACAGGGGGATCATGAGTGATATGACTTAAGTATTTCATCAGAATGTTGTCATAATGCCAAAGGGGGAGATTGTTGATTATTTGGGTTGGTTATCATTGATGTCAACCCTTGAAGAAAGTCCGATAGCGAATTTCAGTAGCACAAAGGTTTGGGTAATGGACCGAAGTTTGTTTGATGTATAATGGTATGAGTTTTAATATATTTGAAGGTAAGACTATTCTAGATGCATAGTAAATGGCATGTCATTTCCGGTGGTATGTGGAATGTCACATAACGCCTCACAATTAGAGATTTATGGCCATGTGAACTTGGAGAACCCTCATGAGTCATCTAGAATCCCCAAAAGGTCAAAGTAGTCAAAGTGGTTGCAAAGAAGAAATTACTTAAATAATAAGGTGAAGTGATGAGTGTACTATAAGTCAATGTGGATACAAAATAAATTATTTAAATAATAAATTTAATGGAGAAATTACTAAGTGGACAAGTGGTTAGAAGTGGGTTAGCCCTAAAATAAGGAAAGTGGTTTAAGATGGTTAGAAGGTAACCCCTTGTGGAAGCTACATAAAAGTATAAATAAGAGGCAAGGGTCTCTCATTTAATTACACTTGAGCATATTGAATATCTACAAGTGACTGAGATAACCAAAGGATATCTAAGGCAAATTTTAGAGGGAAGGCGAAGTAAAGAAGGTTGAAATTCAAGGGACAATAAATTATTTTGATGATTCTTTATAAGGTATGTTATTGACAGGTCATATCACCATTTTCGCAATAACAGTTTTTATAGAATGATTCAGACCGCGAAATATGGAGGTCATTGAGGAAACATATCCAAGTATCTGTGATAAAAATTTCAGATTGTGGGTCGTTTAATTTTTGGAGTTACACTCTATGGAAAATAGGGTTTGTGGCTAGTCCTGAAACTAGTCTAAAACAAGTTTTTCAGGTAAAAACGTCATAACTTCTTCATAACAGATCCAAATTCAGTAAGACCAAATGTATTGGTTAGATTATAGTCTATATTATTGTTTGTACCATTTGCAGATCCATACAACAAACATTTTGTGTGGGGAGCACTCTACAAGTTTGCTCTCTAGAATAAGACATAATTCAACAAGGTATGCCATTTTTGCTATAACTCCTTTTGTGAGCGATTATAAATAGTGAAACCTGGAGGAATTGCATAAAAGACACTGAAGAACATTTTATACTATTTTCAGATATTTATTCATTACAGGGACATAGTTATGATTATTTCAAGTTAGGGTTGTTGACTAATCCAAAATTAGTCATGTGAGACAAAAGTAAAGTTTGATGAAAATGATAGTATCTTGTTTTTAAAGTTAAGGAAGGTTTACAGGTACGTGATCATATACACCAGGTCTATTATAGAGTTACAAATCATATTATGATGATGAAATTGATGAGGGATTTTGGTTGCGGTACATGTTGGGTACATGGTTGAGACAAGCAGTTGATGAGTTGGCACATACATGAGGTGTATAGTTGATGATGTTGGTACATCTTGATGAGTCATAGTTGATGATTATTTGATGCATGATTGGTACATACTTGCTACACAGTTGGAGGCACTTGTTAGTAGCATTGTTGACACATGGTTTATGGATGACATAACATACTTGTCTTGGTATATTATTAGAAGCACATATTGATATTGGTGATGATTATGAGTTGTTGTGTTATGCTTGGTTGATGCACATCTTGGTGATATTGTGCATATGATTGAAAGTTGTCTTGGTGATTTATCTTGGTGAGTAGATCTGATTTGGTTGATAATATTGATGATACAAGTTGTTGTGATAGGTTGTTTGGACAGGTTATTGTGGCAGTTTATTTGTACAGGTTTGGTGCATGGTTGATGCATTTTTTTATCGTACAGGTTGAGGTACAGGCTAATGTATGGTACATGTTGGCATAGGTTATTGGTATAGGTTGTTACAGGTTGTTTGGTGCAGGTTGATTGGTACAAGTTTACAATAGTATATCTCACAATGATAGTGTGACAGTGGTTCCATCATTCTACTTATATTTCAGAGCGGTTGGATGGGGAAATGACAGGTGGTTGTAGCCACCTTTTGGTTGTAGCCAAAGAACATAGGGGGTTGTAGCCTCCTTTTGGTTGTAGCCATAGAATTGGGGAGTTGAGATTCCCTCAGGTTGTAGCCTGAGAAACTAGGGGGTTGGAGCCTCCTTCTAGTTGCAACTGGAAAACAAAGGAAGTTGGTACTTCCAATGAATTTAATTCTTAAAGACATATAAGAAAAATAATTTTGTGGTTTTCTCTTTCTTTGGGTTTCCACATAAAAACATTGGTGTACTATGCATGTGTATGATTTCTCATTTCTTCATTATTTATTTACTCTGCAACTATTGGATGATAATTCTATATTGATATAACACTTTCATTTTGTGGTTTAAAAGGATTAAATTTCTCTATTGTTGATTCACCCCCCCTCTCAGTAATCCAACAAGATCCACTTCACCCTTTTATTAAATTTATTAAATAAACTTTTGTTTCCAAAATTTGAAGTTGAATGATTGAAAAACGTCGACTGTCTTTTAATTTTATAAGCATGATAAGTGACTTCTCATCCATGGAAACCATTCTATAAATAATCTTCATTATTCTAGATTTCCAATGATCCATCCTGAGTAAAATTTGGAGGTCTAGATCTCAACTTATAGTCTTGAGAAGTCGAGGTTCTAAATAGATTTCCCAGGAAGCCATGAAAAGAGGGTTGACTCTTATTTTAATTCATGTAATGATAATGGCCAAATTTAGCCTTTGAAAACTATCCCGTTGTCTTCCTTGTCAAATTATCTTTTCAATGAGTTCTCATTTTCTCAAAACAGACATTGGGAACTCAATATATGAGCTCAGGAATTTCGTTGCTCAGGAACTGTTGATCTAGTTCATGGGTAAATATTGTCCCTTGATCTGATTCTACCTCTCTTAGTCACACATTCATTTTGGAAGGGGGGGAAATAGTGTTTATAATGTATATTCCTCCCTCACCATTTATGTGTGAAATAGAGGAACATATGGAAGCCTTATTGTAGCTCTCATGCCTTAGAAAAATGCATGCCTTGGTAATATTTCTGTCACCCAGTCATTGCCTAGTCAACCTGCCATATCACTCTCCAGCCATATCTATCTTTCGATGTGTCACTAGGGGTAGGTACACTTCACTGCCACATGTCCACATATGATAGGTACTTCTCACTACCACATTTCACCCAGGGATTATTCCACATCACTGCCACATGTCTAAATATGGTAGGTCCACAAAAAGGGGGAAGAAACTTAGGATAAGAAATGACATTGAAAAATTAAAAGAACTATTTGTAGAATTACATGAATGCGGAGAGATAAGTGTAAATAGACAACTTAGTCTCCCCACGTATTCTATATAAGGAAATAGACAACTTAGTCTCCCCACGTATTCCAAGGAAATAGACAACGACCTTTGTATCAAAGCTCATCATGGAGCCAAGAGTACCCTGGGGAAGCTGGAGCATTGGACTGCAATTGTTGGATCATGTGTGAACTTTTGGGATCTTGCAGCCATTCCCGGCGAACGGCTTGGAGCCAATCTGGTATAATGAAGGAAAGAGAAAAAAGGTATCCTTCATCTTCATATTTTCAGGAAAGTGCATCTGCCACCACATTGTCTTTTCCTTTCTTGTAAATGATCTCATAATCATATCCAAATAAATTAGTCACCCATTTTTGTTGTTGCGGGGAGGAAATGTGTTGTTCCAGAAAATACTTGAGGCTTTGATGGTCTGTATTAATTTGGAAACATTGTCCCAATAGATAAGGGCGCCACAGATCAATGGAATGCAGAATAGCCAACATTTCCTTTTCATAGATTGATTTGCCTAGATTTCTTTCAGATAGTTGCTTGTTGGTAAAGGCCAAAGGCCGACCCTCTTACATAAGAACAACACCAATTCCTTTCCCTGAGGCATCACATTCCAAGACAAAGGTCTTTGTGAAATTAGAAAGGGTCGGGACTGGAGTGGTGCACATGGCCATTTTCAAGGTTTGAAAAGCTTGAGCAGCGGCTGGAGTCCAAGTGAAAGAGTACTTTTTCAGAAGAGCAGTGAGAGGTGTTGCAATCTTTCCATAATTCTTGACAAACTTGTGATAATAACCTGTTAAGCCCAGAAATCCACGTAAGATTTTGAGAGTCTTTGGGTGAGGCCAATCTTGTATAGCTTCAATATTTTTTGGATCCACCTTGATGCCATCCTTGCCAACCAAATGACCCAAGTATTCTACTTCTGAGGCGCCAAAAGTACATTTAGACTGTTTCAGGACAAGTTGGTGTTGAGAGAGTAGATGGAGAACTCAATCCACATGAGCAAGATGGTATGTCTAGTTTTTGCTATAGATGAGGATATCATCAAAAACAACTAAGACAAAATGATGGAGAAATGGACAGAAGACATGATTCATGAGGCTTTGGAAGGTGGAGGGAGCATTACACAAGCCAAAGCGCATGACCAAAAACCCATAGTGGTCATCATGAGTTCTAAAAGAAGTTTTTGGAATGTCTGCCTCTTTCATATGTATCTGGTGGTAGCCCGAACGAAGATCAAGTTTAGTAAAGAATTGGTCACCACTCAATTCATCCAGGAGGTCATCAATGATAGGAATGAGAAATTTGTCTTTAATGGTAACTTTGTTGAGGGCATGAAAGTCAAGACACATTCGCCAAGAACCTTGTTTGTTCAGGACCATGACCATAGGAGAAGAGTAGGGGATCATACTAGGGCGGATAACGCCTGCATTAAGGAGTTCCTGGACCATTTTATCAATTTCATTTTTTTGGGAAAAGGGGTGATGATACGAACAGATATTGGGAGGAAGGCTTCTGGGTACAAGGGGAATGGAATGATCATGAACACCATGGGAAGGAGGGAGTCCCTAGGGAGTGGAAAAGACCACTTGATGTTTAGAAAGGATGGCTTGGAGGTCTTGCGGCCCCAAGGGTGTCTCTTTTGTTTGTATGGCATGGAGTTGGGAAATAACACCAGAATGACCCTTTTTGAGAAGCTTTTCCATGCGATGGGAACTAATGATCTCAGGTGAACCAGTGGTGATTCCTTGGAACTTATATTGGTGGCCCTTCTAGTTGAATTGCATGGTTAATTCCTTAAAATCCATGAGAATGGGACCCAAAGTCCTTAGCCAATCAACACCGAACACAATGTCACAAGCGCCCATGTCGATAGAAAACATATGAGATTTCAGGTGGTAGTCACCAATTTGGAGACGCACATTTTCACAACGCCCTCCACATTTCATTGAACCACCATTAGCAATCATGATTTGGAAATTATTGACGACATGGATGTAGCAATGAGTTTCTTGGGAAATGCATCGATGAATAAAATTATGGGTGCTTCCACTATCAACCAGAATGATGACCTTCTGATGCTTGATGTAACCGATTAGCTTGAGGGTTTGGGGGGCGGAGAAGCCAGTGAGAGCATTGAGGGAAATGATCGGTTCTACTTTGGGAGGGGCTGAGGGAGGGGTTATGTCAGTGGTTTTAGGTGACTCGAACACAAGGGGAGTTTCAACATCCTCTTCCGAACCTGAATAGATTTACAAATATAATCACCACAAATATTGAATACACAATAGATCCACAAAACAAGATAGAAAAAACCACACTTTATTATTATAAAACCCTTGAGGTAGGGAAACACCATACAATGGATCCTATTATGGAAGGGATCCTCTCCTTTTCACTTGCCTCGTCGAGGGGGCTTCCTCCTAATGAGCTTTAGCTCCAAACACAATATTTCTCTTCATTGAGGACTGCATGGTTGTATTGATGGTGGAAACATTGGCACTGAGCTGTTTCACTTGTTGTTGGGTCTCGGTAAGACTAGATTGCAAGGTATTGAAGCGAGTTCCAAAGTCTTGGCTACAGGTATGGGCCATGAGGACGAGGGAACTGAAAAGGGGCGGGTGGGGTCAAAAATTTTGCCGAAAAATGATATGTATGAATGTGATAAGGGCGAAGAGATGAAGGGAGTTATACTCCGGTCTGAAGAATATTGCAGTGATGAAATGCCCAAATTCTTAGCCAGGAAAAAATGTGTAGTTACTTGGCAACCCGAACACAGTTGCGCGGCAATAGATCTTGTCTGTTTTGATTTGTTTATGTTGTTGTCCCCAAGGGTTAGTAAAGAATTCATCGCCACTCAATTCATCCAAGAGGTCATCAATGACAGGAATGGGAAATTTGTCTTTAATGGTAACTTTGTTAAGGACACAGAAGTCAAGACACATTCGCCAAGAACCTTCTTTCTTCAGGACCATGACCACAAGAGAAGAGTAGGGGCTCGTACTAGGGCGGATAATGGCTGCACTAAGGAGTTCTTGGACCATTTTATCAATTTCATTTTTTTTGGAAAAGGGGTGACGATACAGACGTATATTGGGAGGAAGGCTTCTGGGTACAAGGGGAATGGAATGATCATGAAAACCATTGCAAGGAGGGAGTCCCTGGGGAGTAGAAAAGACCACTTTATGTTTAGAAAGGATGGCTTGGAGGTCTTGCGGCACCGAGGGTGTCTTTGTTGCTTGTATGGCATGGAGTTGGGCAATAACACCAAAATGACATTTTTTTAGCATCTTTTACATGCGATGGAAACTAATGATCTCAGGTGAACCAGCGGTGATTCCTTGGAACTTATATTGGTGGCCCTCCTGGTTGAATTGCATGGTTAATTCCTTAAAATCCATGAGAATGGGACCCAAAGTCCTTAGCTAGTCGACACCCAACAGAATGTCATAAGCGCCCATTTCGATAGCAAACATATGAGATTTCAAGTGGTAGTCACCAATTTGGAGACGCGCATTTTCACAACGCCCTCCACATTTCATTGAGCCACCATTGGCAATCATGATTTAGAAATTATTGACAGCATGGATGTAGCAATGAGTTTCTTGGGAAATGCGTTGATTAATAAAATTATGGGTGCTTCCACTATCAACCAGAATGATGACCTTCTGATGCTTGATGTAACCGATTAGCTTGAGGGTTTGGGGGGTGGAGAAGCCAGTGAGAGCATTGAGGGAAATGACCGGTTCTACTTTGGGAGGGTCTGAGGGAGGGGTTATGTCAGTGGTTTCAGGTGACTTGGACACAAGGGGAGTTTCAACATCCTATTCCGAACCTGAATAGATCTACAAATATAATCACCACAAATATTGAATACACAATAGATCCACAAAGCAAGATAAAAAAAACCACACTTTATTATTAGAAAACCCTTGAGGTAGGGCAACACCATACAATGGATCCTATTATGGAAGGGATCCTCTCCTTTTCACTTGCCTCTTCGAGGGGGCTTCCTCCTAATGAGCTTCAGCTCCAAACACAATATTTCTCTTCATTGAGGACTGCATGGTTGTATTGATGGCAACAACATTGGAACTGAGTTGTTTCACTTCTTGTTGGGTCTCGGTGAAACCAGATTGCAAGGTATTGAAGCGAGTTTCAAAGTCTTGGCTACGGTTATGGGCCATGAGGATGAGGGAACTGAAAAGGGGCGGGTGGGGTAAAAAATTTTGCCGAAAAATGATATGTATGAATGTGATAAGGGCGAAGAGATGAAGGGAGTTATACTTCGGTCTGAAGAATATTGCAGTGATGAAATGTCCAAATTCTTAACCATGAAGAAATTTGTAGTTACTTGGCAACCCGAACACAGTTGCGCGACAATAGATCTTGTTTGTTTTGATTTGTTTATGTTGTTGTCCCCAAGGGTTAGGTATTCAAGGGTTCTATAGACAAGGGTTTGCTATGTGCTATAGCTCTCTGATATACGTGTGGGGTCCAACAGTGGTACTCGGCCCAATATTTCAGGGCACTAACTAAAGAGGATAGACCATACCCTTAGTTGTACTACCCGACTACCCAGGTAGTAGAGAGTACCTTCCCGAGTTTTGTTCTCGGTGGCACTATAACAGTCAGGCAGCCGATCGGTTTATCTAAAGAGGGCTTCAGGAAATATAGGTCGAATCGTACACAGGTGTTGTATGATGTGCTACCACTCGAAGGGGTATCAACAGGGGTTACAAGGGTGGCCAACAGATGTGTTCTTAAGAACCACTTGTATTTCCTACGTTTATGACTCCTTCAACCGCGGGTTTATGCGCGTAACGATAGATCTCTGTGGCTTAAAGACGTCGGAATACGTCTCTACCCTGAAAAGAAATTAACAACAATCTCTGCCAAGGAAAGTGCTCTAATACAACTTGTAATATACCAGATATAAAAAGTATGCAGAACATAAATAAAATGCTAGAAATGGCAAAATAACAGCAATATAACCAGAACAATCACCACAATAGCACTGAAATGATATAAGAATAACAACAGAAATAGCACTTTGATTCTGAAAGCAATGTTCACGGGCCTCTTCGAGGGGGCAACCTCCAGTTGAGCAGAGCTCTATTACAATAATATCCAAGCTAGGGTTCTCATATCCTCGACTCCTATTTATACTAAATATGTCTATCAAAAGAAGCATCTAGAGGAAGATCCTTCTAGAAGCGGAAGCTTCTATTAAGTCTTCTTACATTCGACTTATTCTATTTTATTGCAAGGTCTTATTAATATTGACCTTTATTACATCCGAATATATTGCTCTACCTATGTGCGGGTTAGGACCCTAACATTAGATGTGTTCCAATATCATGGGACTCCTCACTATAAGAACAATATCATCCACCAACACAATGATGACTATACCAAAAAGTGGGCCAACACAACCTCATAAACATTCCTACATCAACTTCCTCTTACAAATAAACATTGTGTTATCTTGCTAATCTTTTATCCTCTAGAATCATATTTTTCTAGCTAATTTTTTCACACATCTTTGTCGAGAATATTATTCAATTTGATTAAGGTTATTTATACTCACTATCCTAGCTACTTTGTTATTCAAAATTTTATTACATCTCCTCTAATATTTTCATGAAAACATATGTTCTTAGCCATTAGACCTATCAAATTTTATATTACAATTAATCACATTCATAAACAAAACCAAGCAAAAAAAATGGAAAGAAAACCTAACTCCACTAATTGAGGTTTCTACTTCCTTTTAATAAATTTTTAATCCATAGTCATCTTCTTATGGCCTTGTCTAACTATTTTATTAAATAGTTTAATCTGACCACATAAATCCACAAAAAATCTCTATTTTTTGTTCTTTAAAATCCATCCATATTCATACAGAATGCCAATGGATTCATACAGAATGCCAATGGAGACAATTGGGCCACTTTTGCTGTTGGTATTGGCTGCTCTTCGGTGCAAGGTTGCAGGCTCGATTGCATCGGATGTCCTTACTCAGATTTTGTCTGTATCTGTTCGATACTGTATATCTTCATTGTGCGGTAATTATACGTGGAGTAGCTTATACTGTATATCCTCATTGTGCGGTAATTGGCCTAAACATATCTTTTGATTTTCACCGAGTTCAAAGAAATAAGTTGGATAAGAGTTTTTATCTCTATTTGACGTTTACATTAAAACTAAGCTATAAAATGTGTAAAATATATTTCTGAATAAATATTGTGTATATAGTTTTCGAAACGTCTAACGTTCAAATTGACACTCTACTCATTATTATTCACCACAAGAAAGAACCAAAAACTCAATTCTAAGATAAGAAACAATAAAAAAAACTCAATTATAAAAAACCAAAAACTTAAATGAGTGCCAAACCAAAAGCAAAAGAAAGAGTGTCAAAGTTTTGAATTTAAAAATTTGAATAGAAAAGTTAATTAATTATTATGCTGACCGATTCGAGTAAACTGCGGAAGTATGCTATACGTGTTTGACACTCACATTAAATTAAGCGAATTGAAGAGTAAACATATAACTTTGACGAAAATCAAGTGAAAGATT
>ML780033.1:1408531-1449644 GCA_009831015.1 Picea engelmannii | reverse complement strand
ACTAATATACAGGTAATAGCCTCTAACACGACAGCTAATTGCGGCCTTGCACGGTAAGAAATATGGGGATAGTGTGCAGTCTTTCTATAAAGAAAGAAACTTGGTACCTGTGCAGAAGACCTACCATTCAACAGGCATTCCCTTGTCTACTTAATATTTCATTCCATGTTTGGTCTTGTTTTTAAGTTTTGTAGGTCATTGTTTGATGACCTAAAGAAGTCTATTTTGAACCCTAGTTGACGTGCATTTATACAACACTCTGGATATAATTGAATATCGAATGCCTAATAGTTACGGAATCGAGTCTACTGGTTGTTATGTCCTTTTCTGTATCGCAAGCGAAGTCTGAATCGACAAATCTAGCTTTTCAGAATTAGGTCATTCTTGTGGACTTTTCTTAGGTTGCGTGGGGGCAGCTAAGTTGTCTTGGTTGTTCAAATATATTAAATACTCAAAGCTACTTGTCGAAAGTTATGCATATTGGAGATTTGACAAGTGCAAGTTTATTTTTCGTAATATTTTTTTCCCCACTAGTGAAATTTCCTGATAGAGTTAAAGCCTTTATTGAATCTAAATTTCTATCCTTTTTTACCATTTAAATTTAGATCGATTCAAAATCCATCAAAATTTGTTAAGGTATTGCTCTACCATGTAGAGCCTTGGATTATGATAAAACTAGGCTTCTACAAAACTTTGGTTAAAACATACGAGTAGAGATTGCCCACCATGTGCGTTCCCCTAATATCTCCACTATGTCAAAGTGAATGCATAGGCAGTTACTATTCGAACAAAGTATTCTAAACATTCTAATTTATTTTATTTTATTTTTTTACATTTTTTCATTTAATTATTCCCAAAATCATGTCAAAAATCTAGAAGAGTTGTTGGCATTGTAGATATCACTGGTTGAAATTGAACAAAGTGATTGCACAATACAGGTGAAATAGGGGGTTTTCAAAGCATTGAATCCATTTAGCATTCAAAATTGCAATTTAAACAATAAAAAATTTCAATTTCACCAATAATTACATAGCTGTATTACATTGATAGTAGCCTAAAAAAATTCAAAAGGTAGAATGTTTAGATTTGTCCCCATTAAAACAGTTACGAAATCACAATCTTAGGGAATGTACATGCTCGAGAAGCCTTATCAAACATATGTTCACTAAGACTAGCATTCATTCATTCAATCACTCACAATTCATGAAAAATCAAAATATATAAGTTATAAGAATAAGAATCTACTCATTCTCATTAATAGTTAATATAGTTGTACATAGAGTATAATCTACTAATCTACACCCACTCTACTTGGTTCTTTGATTAACTCCTATAATAACTTATTAATTAAGCATTCCCTGGCTATCTCTCATGAATTTACCACAAAGGTAGTGGCACCCCTATTAACATATTGATTGATTGGTTATAGGGTTGATATGCATGTAACTCAGCCTTCCTCTCCCTCTTGTGTGGCATGCATGTGGGTGAATAATAACAATAACAATGGGATCCGCCTATGTATGGCATATTCAAATAGTTTAGAGATGAATATAAAATATCCTCTCCTATAATGACTACTTTCACATTTAATCTTCAATATCTCCCTTTAACTTATTTTCTCTATGCTTGATTGTTCAACTTCCTCAAGTTGAAACCTTTCAACTTCCTCCAACATTGTCTTGTATTGGTATGAAAACTTATGGCACTCACAATGCATGCTTCTCATCGTACTCTTGATAAAATTGATCATCATTCTTTTTCTACTCCTCTAACTATCATACACTTTTCACTTCCATTCCTAAATTTAGAGCCTTAGATTATGATAAAACTAGGATTCTACAAGACTTTGGTTAAAACATACTAGTAGAGATTGCCGAGCATGTGTTTTCCCCTAATATCTCCACTATGTCAAAGTGAATGCACATGCAAGCACCATTAGAACAAAGTATTCTAAACATTCTAATTTTTTAATCTTTTTTGGGTACATTTTTCCAATCAGATCTTCCCAAAATCATTTCAAAAATCTAGAAGAATTGTTGGCATTGGAGATATCACTTGTTGAGATTGCACAATCAAGGTGCAATAGGGGGTTTTCAAGGCATTGAATCCATTTATGCATTAAAAACTGCAATTTAAACAATAAAAAACTGCAATTCCACCAATAATTACATAGCGAGATTCCATTGATAATAGCCGGAAAAAAACCAAAAAGTTGAATGTTTATATTTGTCCCCATCAAAATAGTTACAAAATCGCAATATTAGAGAATGTACATGCTCAATAAGCCTTATCAAACATATTTTCACTAATATTAGCATTCACTGGTTCAATCATTCATAATTCATGAAAAATGAAAATACATAAGTTATAAGAATAACAATCTACTCATTCTCATTAATAGTTAATAGTTAATATTGTTGTACATAGAGTATAATATACACCCACTCGACTTGGTTCTTTCACTCAATCCTATAACAACTTATTAATTAAGCATCCCCTTACTATCTCTCATGAATTTACCACAAAGGTAGTGGCACCCCTACTAACATATTGGTTGATTGGTTATAGGGTTGATATGCTTGTAACTCGGCCTTCCTCTCCCTCTTGTGTGGCATGCCTGTGGGTGAATAATAACAATAACATTGGGATCCGCCTATGTATGGCATATTCAAATAGTTTAGAGATGAATATAAAATCTCCTCTCCTATAATGACTATCGTCGCATTTAATCTTCAATATCTTCCTTTAACTTATTTTCTCTATGCTTGATTGTTCAACTTCCTCAAGTTTCAACCTTTAAACTTCCTCCAACATTGTCTTGTATTGGTATGAGAACTTATGGCACTCACAATGCATGCTTCTCATCGTACTCTTGATAAAATTGATCATCGTTCTTTTTCTACTCCTCTAACTATCATACACTTCTCACCTCCATGCCTAAATTTTATGCTCGCAATTTTCTTGTTCCCATGCTTCTTCACGTGCACTTCTATCTATGAAACATATTTTATAGCCTCTGTTAACTCTATTGCAACTTCCTTTTGTTTCACTCTCATGTTGTACACTCATTATACTTAGTATTATTTTGGACACTTATGCATCAACTTCTCCTTCTCCTAACAAATAAAAAATTGTGTTTTATCTTGCTAATATTTTATCTTCTATAATCAAATTTCCCTTGTTAATTTTTCAACATTCAACTTCAAAGCCAAAGTACTATCCTTATATAGAATATTCAGGTGAGCGCACGAAGTTGGTGGTTGTCACATACCCATAAAAAAAATAAAAATTATACAACAATATTGTAGTTCTAACTAAGTAATGTGTAATACTCTTCTATTTTTGTCCACACAAAGTTTTAATGACAAGAAGTCATTTAATAGAAATCTCTATGCAAATTTTACCTTTTATAATTGTAACAACTTTCATATGCCTAATTACTAATATTGCTTGTTCCATGTTATAAACCATATGGTATAACTTCAAGTCCCATATTTTAAACCTTATGGTATAACTTATTGTCCCATGTTGTAAACCTTATGGTATAACTACTAATCCCATGTTATAAATCTTATGGTATAAATTCTATGTGTTGGAAAACCCTTGCTTATTATTTACAAGGAAAGGATTGTTAAGGTTAGGGTTCTTATTTATTATAACACCCTTATCACAACCTTGTTTACCTATAGTCTAGGTTGGCAGACTTTCAACTTATTACCAAGGGTAATGCAACATCAATGGTGAGGTTAGTTTTATTATGGTTTATATGTAAGATTAAAAGATGGTTTTCCCCAACCGGTCAATCATAAAGTAGGTTAGGTATTTAAACAAGCATTTGTAAAACAAACACGTAGTAATCATGTCTCGACTGGTCAACATTAATGATGTTTTTACATTTGACTAATGAGTAGTGGTGGTTGTTAAGACAAGCCTTAATGTACCTTGTTTCCATTTAAAACATCTGTATCTATTCTCTCGTGGCATCCCTCTCTTATGTCAGATGTAACCTTCTTGAAAAGTGAGTTGGGTGAATAATTGTCTCGACCACTTGCAGTTTCTACTCATTCCTTCATTGTTTGGTATCATTCCAGTGTGAGATGAGGGTTTCTTCTAGTTTCAAGTTAGGAAGTCCTAGGGTTTTATCTCTTTGTTCTTTAGTTTCTTCCATTGTGGCGCGAGATTGGTTTTTTTTTACCTATGCTAAGCCCTGTGCACAGTCTTTTTTCTCTTTAGATTTGTTTTTTGGTTTCATTCTGCATATTGGGAGCCTGGGCATAACCAGGTTAGTGTTCTAGTCCCTTCCTCGTTTAAGGAAGTTGTGAATTATTACAGATTTTTCCTTACTGTAACTCGTTAAGGAGGTTTATTTGTTACTTTCTCTCTGTTGAAAGTTTATACCTCCTGTATTATTAGGTCATGTACATTGTAACAACCCTGATTAAATAGATACATAGGGATTATTAATTATAATTAAGTTGATAATCTAACTGTCCTAATATGTTAGTTAAACAATAATTATTTCTTAATAATATTAACTAATTAATTATTTATTAATTACTTGTTCATATCTGTCAATGATTAATTAATTAATTAATTGACTCATTAATTATTTGAGTAAATAATTAAAGGGGTTAATAATTTAATTTATTAAAGACTTACGTATGAAGGGGGGGGGGAAGAAACATTAAATGGAGGGGATAAGGTAATAAATAAGGGGATCAAGTAATAAAGGAGGAGATAAGGAAATTAATGGGGGGGAGGAGAGTCGGTGAAGGGGGAACATGACGGAAGAGTCCTACGGGAAATGGAGTATGATTATTTTGGGGGACGAAGCATTTTGAGGGAGCATTTTTGGGAGGGCAGGAGGATTTTCTGTGACATATTTTCTGTGGGATATTGGTTGGTTTGAGCAGTTTGGTTTTTGGGTGAATCATTACAGGGGGCACTAGGGTGTTGGGTGTTTTGGGCATGGGGGCCAGGATTCCTTTCGGTTTCCTAGAGCTAGGGAGCTGGACAGGCTGCTCCTAGCTGGCTGGGAGGTTAGTCGGTTTGGGCAGAGTTGGGTCGGTGCATCAAGATGGGCAAGGCAGCAGGGAAAGGACAACCATATCAACGGAAATTAGCATCAGAAGCAAGTAATTTATTTATGAAATTGATGAGTTAATTTCATGTTGTAGATAAATGTTAAATTCTGTCGAAATATTATGTGATGATTTGAAGCTAATGAATTATTTACACACTCAGAAATTCTATGTTGAAATTCAAAATTCTACGTTAGAAATATTATGTGACAGTTGAATGGATTTTACTAGGTTTGTTTATTTTGGTCCCTACACATGGTATCAGAGCCCTAGTTCAAAATCTGGAGCCAAGGGCCTACCTACCCACCCAAAATTTAAACACTTCTGTTTAGTTATGGTGAAAAAACTAGAAACCCTTTAATTAGATAAATCTAAGCTCCAACTCCAGCCCCACCTAACCTACAAACCAAACACACTATGATTTTTGATTATATATAAACAATATGCACATTGAAAATGAAACAGTATAATATTATATGAGGGGAAAATGTTAAATCAAATTTAACAATTGCTTCAAATAAATCAATTTTAACACTTGCTTTTAACACAAAGCCCAGCCCCAAGCCAACAATAAAAAAATAAAAATATATAGGTATTTACAGTATAAAAATATATATAGAGAGAGAGAGAGTATGGTGTGTGTTCGAAGTGTTCTATTCCATAACACACATATATTTCATCAACCAAGTCATTTGTCAAGTACAAACCACACAAACCCTAACACTTATGCTAATCCTATGAGTCAATGCCTTTACAAATTAATAAATAAATAAAATGAAAAATATTGTTTTTGACTCTAATCATTGAGCCCAATCTCCAATGCATATAACAGAGAGTTAAGCTATATTTTCATTCCAAGTCAGTCACAAATAAATACTCAAAGCCTAGAACTTAGCGCTAAGCTCCTTACCTCTCACCATGAGAGCCAAGCTATCCAATCGACCAAGTCTCCAGTCGAATCAAGCCCTAAGTGACAAACGCCAAGTAGGGAGACCACAAGGAGCCAAATGGCACTACGCGCTCGATTTCATAATAAAAAAGAATGAAAACTAAAATTGGTGCGTTCACTTTTGATCCCCCGATGTCCACCACAACACAAGAGATCAAACTCACATGGAGCACCAATGCACTAAACCACAAGTCGAGAGGTTGTCTCAAAGAAGTCCACAAACCTACGTATTCATGCACAACGGGTCTAGCAGCCACAAGGAATGTGTCAAAGTGTAGTACGCATCTCAATAATGCGCACGCACTGCAAAAATTTTAGTAATAAACAGCAAAATAAACAAAAAAAACCCTAGCGCACAGTGCTAAGCACCAAACCAAAATATTTTCATTCCAATGGCAAGTCACAACACAAATCATGAATCCAGCACCAAGACTCCAAGAAAGAGCCCACAAAGGGCGTGTTTAATGCACTACACGCTAAGAAATAAAACGTTAAAAATAAAATAAATAAATAAAACAAGCTTACATGTTCGGCTGTAACTCTTATCCTCTTCTTATTTTTGCAAGTCATTTAACAGACCATCGGTTAAATGGTTTTAAACATAAATAATCCTCAGATCTAAGAATAGTTGATCTGATCCATGCTATATGTATTTAAGATCCTTTTGGTGACATATTTAAGGACCCAAGTTCAAGTGTTGCTTGAGCGTTTGGTGTCAAGGATGTTGGGTGTAACCCTAGAGCACCTAAATCTCTCCAAAAGTTTCAGTTGGGGTATGTTCTGGATATAGCTCAGCAAGATGCTTGTTCGAATCGCAGATCTGGTTGGTTTTTTTTTTGGCAGATCTGGTTGTTTAATATCCCAGCCTAGTGTGAGCACAGCCAAGTTGCACACAGCCTAACAGCCAATCACCTGCCATACAACATAGCGCAAGTCAAAAAAAAAAGACAATAAAAAAAAAACAACAGGTGCAAGCCGCAAGAACCCAGAAAAACACACAAGCACCAGCCCCATCACAAACAAACGCCATGCATAAATTCACAGAGAGGAGGAACCCACAGAGTCATCTGAGAGCCTGAGCATGTGCACCAGACCAAACCACAAGAGACAAGCCCATGGGGAATATGCCTCTCTACTGGCCGTTTTTTTTTCCCCAACGTGGCATCAATGCCCAAGACCTCCCACCAAGAAGAGTCTAAGCGGATATAACCTCTTCTTCCACTGATATGTCAATTAGAGGACTGAACCCACGCCCTTTTGGCTCAAAGTATAAATCTGGTGCATTGAACCACTCGGCCAAACTATCAATAACAACGGAGACCTCTCCCACAAACATAGAACCTTCACCAAGGCCGACTCCTTTCCACATGATACCATCCTAGTATCTGCAACAATAAAGTAGTCCATCCAGAACAGTCACAACAAACAGTCCATCACTGAAGGCCAGCATCGAGTTGTAACAGAAGAGGAGGCCGAAATAGGTGACCGCACCAATACCTCCTCTGCGCTTGGGTTCTCTGTCGCCATGAGAGTTATGAAGTGGAATGAGGAGAGGAAGGATGACCTTGCGGGGCTAGGGTTAGGAGTGTAGGGTTTTGGGGTAGTAAGAACTGGGAGAGGGGCACGTGGGCCTCATGCAAGGACCCACTGCTCGATTTTAGCTTCTTTTTTATTATTATTATTATTTTTATTATTCTATTTTAATTATTTTATTTTAAATTTCTTTTATTTTATTTATTTTATTTAGTTATTTTAATTATTATATTAAAATTAATCATAAATCTAAAAAAAAAAAATAGGTTAAACATGTTATATTATATTAGGTCTAAACCTTTAGATAGATTTTAATATATATATTTTGTTTTAAAAATTAGGTTAAACATGTTTAAACATGTTATAAATTTATATTGGCTAATTTATGAAATTATGTTTAATTATGGTGACTAATGTTTTAAGTTATTTTATATGTTTTAAACTAAAGGTTTAAATATATGTTATTAAGATTAAAGTTTAAAACCTTAGTTTAAGGTTTAAAACTAAGAGGATTAATTTAATAAGAAACTTCAAAGTATTGCGCCCGAGGCCCAATCTCCAAGTCCATAAGCTAAGAAACAAATCCCAGCGCACAAGCACCAAGCTTCAATGCATCGCCTCAGGCTCACTACATCATACGACCACAAGTCAGGAAGCAATACATAACCACAACACACAAGCACTAAGTTCCAATGCCGAAAGCCACTCCACAATCCTTAAAGACTCCCACCTGCAGCCACCAAGACACACAATTCAATGCATATGTACAACGTGCCAAGGAAAGCTCATGAGTTAAGCATCGAAGTATAATTAGTTGTAAGCGAGAAGTTTAAAGGACTTAGACTAAGACAAGTGAGAGGGAGGCGGCATACACTAGAAAAGCAAGCTAGAGGAATTGGCGAGTATGGCGCAAGGCTAGCATAGCTACCGGGCAAGGGAGTCAACAGTTTTCTTAGGCGAAGAAATCAAGATTAGACGCTTAATCCTAACCTAGCCAATCCCCTAAAGAGAGTAATGTCTGTTTACAGACAAGTAAAGAAAAACTTACGACTAACCCTGTTTCTAGTTTGAGTAGCACCAATTTGAAACATCCTTGAACTCACCTTGACAACTTTGGTTGATGCAGGTTAAATCATACAGGATGGTCAGGACTTGAGGGAATCGAGGCAGGGGAGCATCGTCGCAGGCACCGCCAACACCACCATCGCCTGAACTAGCTCTCATACTGCGCTCGTTGGAGGCCATAAATGAGACTTTAAAGGGGCGGCAACCAGCAGGGACCAAGGTGGAACCCCCACCATTTGGAACGGGTAATCTATAAGTGTCGAGGGATTCAGAGGGAGTACCTCCACCCGAAGACACCACTCGAGAATTGGAAAAGATCAAACTTCCATAGTTTGTTGGGGGTCACACTAGTGAACGTGCAGAAGCATGGTTGGAAGGCATGACAAGGTGTTTTGCCTTAAGGGACTATGCGTCCAACTCAAACGAGAAGATAGCAATTTTTCAATTAAGAGACAGCGCCTTGAACTGGTGGGGCAACCTAGAAATACAACTTCATCTTACCCCAGACATTGTATCTTGGGAACTTTTCGAGGAGAGGTTCCGAAGGAAATATCTGCCAGCATACTATGAGGAACAACAGGTAGGGGCATTTCATGCCTTAGTACAGGGAAACAGAACTGTAGAAGAATATGAGATCAGATTTATGGAATTGGTCAGATATGTTTCATATATGGATAATGACCAACGACAGGTAGAGCACTTTGTCTATGGATTGAACCCTAAGATAAGAGCTATGGTGCGAACGTGGAAACCGTCTTCGGTAGCGAAAGCTGCGGAAAATGTGTGTTATGTAGAGGAACACATGAACTTAACCAGAGGTACGAGACCGACCTTTCCACATCATCCTAGATTCAAAGGGAAGACCCCTAGGACATTTTCTAGGGGAGGGGGCTCAAGGCCACCTCCATATGGTAACAGAGTCGCACCAAGGACAATAACCGCAGGGATTTCAATGGCAGCGAGTGCAACATCTCGTTCATCACCAACGACGTAGATAGGTCCTCAACCATCTCAGGGAATAGCTAGTAGGGGCAGGGGTTTCCGGGGAAGGAATTCATTTCAGAGATAGTCACATAACAGTGCGCAGGTTCAATCTCGTGTTACCTGTTGGAGGTGCGGAGGACCCCATTACCAGCGTGACTATCCAGAGCTACAATCAGGATTCGCGCATAGAGAAGGAAAGGCCCTGATGGGAAGAGCAAGTAGCAGCCACCATATTTATGCAGCGGTTAATAATCGCCAGGTCGAACATCAATCCACGGTGGTGGAGTCATCCAGTACGCTAAATCATATCAATGTTAAGATTTTATTTGATTCTAGTGTGACAGATAGTTTCATTTCACCATATGCATTAGAAAAGAGTGGGTTGGCAGCCTACCAGCACGATGACTTTAAACAAGTCAAGATGGCTTTGGGGGAAAAACAAGCAGTAGGACCTAGTGTTGATAATTGTATAGTAGACCTGGGAGTGTGTACTACCAGGTTGAAGGTATACATCACTGCTCTCGAGGCATACAACCTAATCATTGGAATGGATTGGTTAGAAGCTCATAAAGCTTTGGTAGATTGTTTCGCAAAAAGGGTGCTCTGTGTAGACGATGAAGGAAGGCCAATAGAGATCTAGGGTGTACAGAGAAAAGTGTCATTACGCTTTATCTCAACTATGAAGGTTAAGCGATGCTTGAGGCAAGGATGTCGACTTTATGTAGTGGAAGCAGTGAATGAAAGGAAGGGACCCTCATTGGATCAATACCCGGTATTGTCAGAATTTAAGGATGTTTTTCCAAACGAGTTACTAGGGTTACCTCCAAAGAGGGAGCTTGATTTTACTATTGAGATAAAACCTGGTGTAGAACAAATTTCCAAAACTTCGTATCGGATGACAGCGCCGAAACTTTGTGAGTTGCAAATGTAGTTGAAAGAGTTACTGGACTTAGGGATAATAAGGCCCAGTGTCTCACCTTGGGGCGCACCAGTAATTTTTGTAAAGATGAAGGATGGATCCTTACGACTGTGTATAGACTATAGGGACTTGAATCATGCTACAGTGAAAAATAGGTACCCAATTCCGCGAATAGATGACCTCTTCGATCATATCAAAGGAGCAACGGTATTCTCAAAGATCGATTTGCGATCAGGGTATCATCAGTTAAGGATTAAGGAGGGAGATATCCCAAAAACTACCTTTCGAACTCGGTTTGGACATTACGAGTTTGTCGTAGTACCTTTCGGATTGACCAATGCGCCAGTAGTATTCATGAGCCTCATGAATGGCGTATTCCGGAAGTACTTAGACTGTTTTGTACAAGTCTTTCTAGATGACATCCTCATCTATTCCAAGAATGAAAGAGAACATGAGGAACACTTACGAGTAGTGTTGTCCTGCCTTCGAGAGACCAAATTGTATGGGAAGTTGTCAAAGTGTTCCTTCTTCCAGAAAGAAATTCATTATTTAGGTCATATCATTTCCGGTGAAGGAATCTTTGTAGACCTTGAAAAGGTAAAGGCCATTATGGAGTGGCCAGTGCCGAAAAATGCCCATGAGGTGAGAAGCATCATGGGGCTAGCAGGTTATTATCAAATATTTGTGGAAGGATTCTCAAAAATAGAGAAACCCATCACCACTTTGCAACGCAAGGGGGTTAGGTATGAATGGACAGAAGAATGTGATAGTGCATTCATTGAGCTTAAGAGGTTACTAACTAGTGCACCAATTCTACAAGTGTCGGATATGGAAAAGGACTTCACAGTCTGCATGGATGCCTCAAAGAAAGGGTTGGGGGTCATGCTATCCCTGTTCATATTTTTGCTTGTTTTTTTTTTTGAAAATTTTTACAGATCTTTTTCAGGTAATGGTCGCAACCCATTATGTATTTGATCACTCTAGTTTTATGTCACTCATTTTATTGGTAGAATATCTTCTAGTAATATGGGAATTTTGGATACTTCGAGCTAATGATGGGCCCTTGTTGTGGGCGTGGGTACCCATCAGAATGAGACGATGGTTCTAGATGATCAAATCATTTTTCTACAAGAGTTTCCATACAGGGCTCAAGCTACTCCAGGTAAAAGTTCATGCCCTAACCCTTTTGTAATTCTTTAGAAAAATTTTGTTTCCTTTCTGTAATATATTACGCATTATACATGTGTACTCAGTCATATAAGCAAGATTTCTTCGGACAATACTCAATCTGAATGTCTCTGTTAGTATTTTTAATTAAATGTTGTTATGTCGAAAGGCGTACACATATTGACAATGGGAATATTTAATAGGGGTTTAGTGCTTAATAAGTTTTCTATGGACATGATTAAATATGGCTGGAATATTCTTAGTAGTCACACAAAATAAATGGTTGTGATTTCAATCATTAACTTCCTAGATATTATAAAGACAATTGTTTATGTGTTTACTTTTTTACATTTACCTAATCATATTTAAAAATTACTTTGATAGCTAACTAATTGCCACGTAAGTGATTAACATAAATTAAAATATTAACACCAGATAAATGAAGTGCAACCATTTATTTGTTAATCAATAATAAAATTTAATATATTCTTTTAAGGATTCATTTCATCTTATCAGCCTTTTGGCGTTCACCAGTAGCGATTTAGTTGTTGTGCTAGTTTATATTGTATCAAATTGTCTTACCCAGGTGCCATACTAATCGATGCACTTAATATTTGTTGTTGGTAGGTTTAACTATGGCTTCTACGACAAGTCGCTTACCCTCAAGAGGTATTTCAGCTTCTAAAATAGACTCTAGTTGTGGTTAAGGGATTTGATACCTTTGTCTAATATTTTTTGATGTAAATAGTGGTTACCTATCATAGTTCTGTCGACCACATCCTTGGTCTATTTATCAGATAAAAATTGTAATATGATACTTTTGTTTTGTATTTTTTATTGCAACTGTCCTACGAGAGTTGGTTGTATAGGGAGATTTTTTTTTTGGGTATAAATTTTATAATATAAATTGGGTTGCTAACCATCGTAAATACTTATTTCTTTTTTCAAATGGGTTTTACCGTTGTTGGGTTAATAGAGTCAATTCTTGGTAAAACTCAGTTATAATCCTGTTCATAATTTCTTAACGGAATTTCCTTGGTTCTTTTAGTTTTTTGTCCAGAATGGTTCCAAACACTACTTGCAATGCTTTCATGATCTTATCTCATTTCATTCTTGTTTAATATTTTCTACAGAACCTAGACGGTTGATTTTATAAAATCTGATATTATGTGTTTAACCTTTACTACCTCATTATTTTATTTGATAAACTAAACTTTCTGTATATGCTAGATTTCCTCTACAATAGTAGTGATATCTTTTTAGAATCTGAACCTGTTGGTTATAATTCAATTTATATAGAGTATTATTCAATACTTAAACTCTAGTAATTATATCGCCGGACTTCTGGCATTCTAATACAAAGATTGATATATTCATTGATACATGATACTTAATATGACAGTCGTATAACATAAATGAAATAAGAGAAATCATCTAATATCTAGTTAAATTTCAACTTTAACAACAATAGATTATCCATAAATTGCAACTTGAACAACAATTAAACAAACCAGAATATAAGGTGCACATGGAAGAAAAACCTGTAACTGAATATTTATTTTAAGGAAAACACACATTAAGTGGGTTGTTCCTCCAAACGATATATCATAGCTGCCACATATGCCCACTCTAGCACCCCCAAGCTGAATCCATATCCAAGAACTTAACCAAGTGAATTGTTACAAATTGTAGGGCTACAAGCTTTACGTGAGTATTCTTGGCTCATGTAATTTTTCCAAATTTTACATCTACTTTAGAAGGGAATCTCATCCGCTTTGTTTCATTTTATTTTATAATATTTTCCTATGTATTTGACACATGTACGATCCTCCTTCTCATTGATCACCTGTCAATTTGATTTTTACACATACATTTCTTTAGATTCCCTAGAATCCTGAGATTTGTCTCACTTAGTTGAGTTAACTCAACAAGTCTTCACCACTTGTCCCCTTTCTGTTGTCCCTTGGTAGTTTCTCTTTTGGATCATTGAACTCTCTCTTCTAATAGTCCCACTTAATGTGTGCTTCATGTTTTAGTCTTGTTTTATTAATAAAACAATAAATATTTGAGTTTGATCATAAGGATCCATATTGTGTTGATAATTGTTTTTAAATAATAATAATAATAAGTTTTAATTTTGAAACTTCGGGGTATCACATTCACCCCCCCTTAGAACTTAACATCATCCTCGGTGTTATCTAATCTTGGTTCAGATCATTCTGGAAAATAAATGGATATGTTTTCTGCATATGATCCTCCATTTCCCATGTAGCCTCTTTGGGACTAAGGTCCATCCACTGCACCTTTACCTTTCTGATGGCTCAATTCCAGACTATAATATCCCTCCTGTCAAGAATATGATCTGACTCTATTGGGAACTTACCCTTGAGTTCCACCTATATCATATCCCAATCCACAACATGAGTAGGATCATGTGTATATTTTTTTAATAATGAAACATGGAATACATCATGTAATTTTACCGTGGTTGGAAGTGCAAGATGATAGGCTACAGTTCCTATTCGTGCGAACACTTCGAAGGGACCACAATATCTAGGAGCTAATTTAGTATACCAACCTAGTCTTAAAGAATTGTTTTTAAGCTTTACCCTTATATACACATGGTCTCCAATATTTAACTCTCTTGGGGTTCTTTTAGAGTCTACATAGCTCTTTTGCCTGTCCTAAGCTACTTTCAAATTTTATTGTACATGTTTCCCTGTTAGTTCCATTTCCTTTAACATTTTAGGTCTTATCATTAATACGTTGACAAGATTACTCTAGGAAACATGGGTGTTACATTTTCTTCCATAAATAATTTCAAAATGACTAAGTTTAGCTTAATCTTGGTAATGATTATTATATGCGAATTCAACCAAATGTAGATATTCTTACCACTTGTTAGGTATATTCATAACATACATTATAAGCATATCTTATACTATTCGATTGGTTATTTTAGTATGCCCATTTGTTTGAGGATGGTAAGCAGTGTTGAAATTCAATTGTGTATCTAAGCCTTTAAATAGGGATTTCCAAAAGTTTCTTGTGAATTCTGTATCTCTGCCTGAGATTATAGTTTTAGGAATTCCATGTAGTCAGAAGATTTCCTTCATAAATTTATATGCTATGTTAATGGATTTATAGGTGGATTTAACTTGTATAAAGTGTGCTACTTTGCTCAATTTATCAACAAAAACCATTTTTAAATCATTATGTTTACTTCTTTTAGGTAACCCTATTATAAAGTCCATACTTATAATTTCTCATTTCCATTCAGGAACATGTAGTGGTTTTAATAGTATGGATGGATGTTGATGTTCGAATTTAGCGTGTTGACATTCTATGCACTTAACTAAATATTCAACAATTTTTCCTTTCATATTAGGCCAATAAAATTCCTTTCTTAGCATAGTAATTATTTTATGATAGCCAAGATGTCCAGAGTATGGATTTTTATGTAATTCATTTAGTATGAGTACTTTAATTTCTTCCACTTCAAGGATGTAAAACCTATCTTTATACATCAACAACCCATTTTTAGAAAGTCTGAAGTCTGAATTTCCAATTTCGGAATGATTTTCTACCAATTTTGATTTAATATTTTGATATTCTATACCCCTTTCAGCCGGAATCTTGACTTTTTCCTTTAAATTAGTTTCATAATTACTTCTCGTAATTGTATAAATCAGATTTGCATGTCTGCACAAGGCATCAACTACCTTATTTTCTTTTCCCTTGATATGTCTTATTTCAAAATCGTACTTTCTCAAGAAGGCTAACCATCTTGCTTGTTGAGCATTGAGATTTTGTTTATCAAATAGGTACTTTAAAGCAATGTTGTCAGACATCAATAGGAATTACCTTCCTATTAAATAGCGTCACCACATCTTTAGTGTGTGTAATATCGCAACTAATTCTAAATCATGTGTTACATGATGTCTTTCGTGTTCCTTAAGATTCCTAGATTCATAATCAATTACGTGATTATCCTTCATTAATACTCCTCCCATCTCTTCAATGCATGCATATGTGCATACAATTAATTCTTTATATGGATATGTTATTTTTAGTATAGGAGTTGTTGTTAGGATATGTTTTAGATTTTCAAAACTTTCTTGGCATTTTTTAGACCATATAAATTTTGTTCCTTTCTTTTGTAGGGATGTTATAGGATGAACAATCTTTGAGAACCCCTCAATAAACTTTCTATAATAGCCTGTTCTACCCATAAATGATCTTATGTCTGAAACATATTTTGAAATTGGCTAGTCCATAATGGCTTTTATTTTCTCAGGGTCAACATCTATTCCCTCTTTAGAAACCACATGTCCTAAATATTGAATCTTATCCTTATAAAAATCACATTTAGTAAGTTTATCATATAGTTTTTTCTCTCTCAAAATCTGTAGAACTATTCTTAAGTGTTATTTGTTCTCTTGTTCATTCTTTGAATAGATTAGTATATCATCGATAAAGACAATTACAAATTTGTATAAGTATTTACTTATGATACTATTCATTAGACACGTGAATGAGTCTGGGGCATTTGTCAACCCAAAGGGTATCACTACAAACTTGTAATGTACATATCTTGTCCTAAATGTTGTTTTGTATATATATTCATCTTTAATTCTTACTTGATGATATCCTACTTGCAATTCGATTTTTGAAAATATTGTTTCCCATGTACTTGATCGAATAGATCATCGATGCAAGGTAAAGGATATATGTTTTACATGTCATTTTCTTAAGTTGTCGATAATCTATACATAATCGTAAGTTTCCATCTTTCTTTCTGACAAATAGTATTGGTGTTCCCCAAGGAGATACACTTGATCGAATATAATTTTTATCTAATAATTCTTGAATTTGATATTTTAGTTCATTGATCTCTAAGATATTCATCTGATATGGATATTTTGAAACTGACACCGCTCTAGATAGTAAATTCCTTTAGGGAGACTTGAAACCATTATTATTTTCCCTTCACCATCTATGAGATTTTATTGCACATTCCTACCCAATTTTTGGGTTAGAGCACACAAGAATACAAAGTACCCTCCCAAACCCAATCCCACAAGCATGTTCATGCCATTCCATTTCCATGGTATTGTCATTTCATGCCATTGCCATGAATTTCCATTCCATTTTCATGCCTTGCCAAGACATGCCATGGCATGCCATTTCCATGCCATAAAATACCATAACCATAAAAATGAAGCCAAATTTTCAATAATTCATAAATCTGAAATATGTGTTCAATTATTCCTTTTACATACCTATGGTCATTCAAGTAGACCATTGCAATCACTTCTAATACTTATGGTATCCATTAACTTCTCGTGCTAAGAGTAAGGCAAGAAGTAGCTTACTTTTGATGAGTTCTTACTTGTAATTGTTTGTAGTTGGAGTTTTATACAAAGAACCAAGTTTGTAAAGTGGTATACGACTTGACCTGGTTTATAATATTGAAATACATAACCACCATTCTTTTTTGTTATTTCATCTTGTGTTAATGGTCTGTTACTGATCGCATGAGAGTATGATTTCCCTCTAAGCAACATGCTAACCAATAATTAGTGCCCCATTCATTATCTCTCAAGGAAACCACTACATATATGTGCCCTG
Organism: Picea engelmannii; assembly: GCA_009831015.1. Classification (NCBI taxonomy): domain Eukaryota; kingdom Viridiplantae; phylum Streptophyta; class Pinopsida; order Pinales; family Pinaceae; genus Picea; species Picea engelmannii. Next base: position 1,432,315 of record ML780033.1, on the reverse strand, counting down.
CAAAAAATGGAGTGCCAACATGTGAGTCCACTAAATTACCAAAGCATCAAACATTGATGCTATTTATTCAAAATTTAATAGAAGGTTTCAAGTAACCTCGAAGTATGAGATCTGAGACATGATCATAATCAACTGAAATACTTGATTTGTCCTCCTGCAACTGGGATAATTCTACAGTTAAATGTTTACCAATGGGGAGTGATACATGATCCCATCTATCAACCCATTATGTTGATTCACAATCATCCCATTCATTACTACTACATGGACCACATAAGAAAGAGAGTTTTCATGTCCATATTTCAACTATTGCATTGTATATGTTCTAACTGAATGGAATCCACAAGTTCCCTAGATTGTTTAGAATTCATAGCACTGTGATCCATATACATCAAACACCTCCCAAAAATATCTATGTACATGTCCTTTCCTATTTGATTGATCTTCACAGGTTCCTTTTCCTTCTCCCATTACTAAAGAACACCATTCAACAATGGATTTCGCATCTTGAGAGGGAAGTAGTTGTGAACTTTATTTATTTTCTATGTAACACTCTCTTTATGTATGCACCTACTCCATCATGCTCCCCTTTCCCATGCCCAGACTCAAAATAGTTCCAAATGTGTGGTACCTTGATTTTTTTGTACAACATACGCAACCATTGAAATGCACGAGCATTTTTTAACTGTCCTGCCCAACCATCTGACCAAATTCAATGTTGATCCATCTGTATGTCACTCTCCTTAAGGTGATTGTAAAACAACTAAAATCAATTTTGTACATAGGCTAAGTCATGACACTGATCATCGTTTATGTAGAACTGACACTCCTTCAATATAACTCAGTTTTCTTTGTTACATATCCAACCCATGCCTGTATGTGATGTGGACTATTATGTTGACCTACTCTGAGTGATAATATTGGCTTTGAATCTCATTTTGTGTTTGAAGGGTTTAGTTCTATGCAATATCAACCACCAATAACATAGTGACAATGGGAAATGTGTCTCTGCATATTCTAAAATGAGCGTCCTGCCATCGAACCACATGGACATGTTGAACATAATGTCATGTCTTTTCGATGAAGTCCTTCATGAAGTCACATACTCATACTTGGGAAGTCACCAATTGTATATGTGTTCTTTCATGTCCTCCATCAATATCATATGTGGTCCATATTTAAATCTTTGCAAGGAAACCTCCTTCCTCCCTAATTGATACTCATTTTATTACATGGATGCACTTGCTCAGTAATGTCATTCCACTGCACCTGGGGCATGTCCCATATAATCAAGTGTGTGTGTGTGTGTGTGTGTGTCATAATAATAACCATAATCAATGTGATAACTACAATAATATGTGTTATGAATTTTGTTTATTTGAACATACCAAGGCTTGCATTTATGGAAAGATATTTGGCACAAGTTAAGTGCACTTTGTACTATATTGAATCTATCTTACAATTATGTCTATGTAATTTCAATAAAGCATTTAATATGGGTTTCATGGTCCCTACATCCCCTTATCAATTTTAATGCATATTTTTGGTTGGAAGAAGGCCTAGTGTTCTCATACCAGAAATCGTGTACTAGTCCCTTAACTGCTCCAATTAACTTCATGTCAGAATGAGCTAGCCTATCAGTGAAGGCCCACAAATATATTGGTCCACCTGTGTTGAGTCTATCTCATCTATGGGAATAATTTCTAAGGGTTTTAACATTGCATTTCATGAGGTGTGAGTTTTTTTGTAGCAAACAATGTTTTCTTTTGATGTTTCTAACAATTGATTGTGACAAGACACGTCGGGCAACATTGCGGTCTTTAGAATGAAATTTCTTACCAATTATTTGAAAAACATCTACAAGGTTTCTAAAAATATGGCAAGTCAAGGCATGGCATGACAAGGAAAAGAATGCCAAGGTATGACATGGCAAGGAAAGGCATGGCATGGAAAGGCAAGGAAAGGCATGGCATGGAAATACAAGAAATGGAAAAGCATGGCATGGAAAGGCATGGCATGGAAAGGCAAGGAAAGGAATGGCATGGAAATACAAGAAATGGAAAAGCATGGCATGGAAAGGCAAGACATTTCATGGCATGGAATGGAAATGCATGGCATGTCGAGGAAATGCGTGGATTGGAAAGGTAAGGTAAGGCATGCGAAGGAAAGGCAAGGCATGGCGTGGCAAGGAAAGGAAAGGCATGGCATGGCATGGTATGGAATGACATGGAAAGAAAAGGAAAGGAAAGGCATGGAATGGAATGTCATGGAATGGAAAGGAGAGGCATGGAAAGGAAAAAAACACTTCATCGGATGGAAACGAAATTTTTGATATAAAGTTAAGTCAAATAGAAAAAAATATATATATATTTCTTGGGATGAAAAATGTTCCTTTTTTTGTGATTATTGTTTCATTGCAATCCACATTTTGATTTGAATTTTTCCTTCCATATTGTTATGGAAATATATATTTATTGTTGTACAGGTTAAAATGGGAAGCTACATGGAAATACATGCAAGGAGGAATTAGTCTATTTTAGATCATAGTGGTGTTCTAGGGATTTGTAAATCTAACAAATATTTTGGCCTTAGAAGGTTAGAACTTTTTTTTTTTACTTATCTTAGTGATTCATTGCTTAGTATTTGTTGGGTTTAGTTAGAATCATATAGACATTTGATATGTATAAATATGGATCTATTTATGTGTTGTGGTATATTTTTTTTATTTTTATATGTTTATGATGATGATAGTTATATGATTTGTTTAAACATGAAAATAGAAATGTGGAACTTGGGTATGTGGATACTTGTTCAAAATTATATTGTGAATGTATAATATATGCAAGGCATCATGTAAATAAACAAAAAACTCTTAATTTAACATTAATACATATTTATGATTCTCATATGAAATTTGTAATGTGTATGCATGGATATGAGCTATGGAATATCCAAATGACTATAGTGTTGAGGTGACCAAGGAATGGCATGGAATGGAAAGGCAAGGCATGTCATGGCAAGGAAAGGCAAGGAATGTCATGGCATGACAAGGCATGGCTTGGAATGGCTTGGCAAGGCAAGGCATGGCATCACATGGCAAGGTAAGGCAAGGCATTGCATGGAAAGTGAAATCAGGGCATGGCATGGCAAGGCAAGGCAAGGCCAGGAATGGCATGGCATGGAATAGCAAGGAAAGGAAATGCAAGGCATGGCATGGAAAGGAAATACATGGCATGGCATGGCATGGAAAGGAAATGCATGACATGGAAATACAATGCAAGGAAAGGCATGGCATGGAAAGGAAAGAAAAGTCATGACAAGGAATGGCATGGCAAGAAAAGGCATGTCATGGCATGGAATGAAAAGTTAAGGAAAGGCAAGGCATGGCATGGAAAGGAAAGGCATGGAAAGGCATGGCATGGCATGGAATGGAATGGCATGGCAAGGCATGGCATGTCAAGCTAAGACATGGCATGACATGACATGGTATGGAAAGGAATGACAAGGAAAGTCATGGTATGGAAAGGAAAGGCATGGCATGACATGGCATGGAAAGGCAAGGCATGAAATGGAAAGGCAAGGCAAGGAGTGGCATGGAAAGGCATGGAATGTAATGGCATGATAGAGAAAGGCATGGAATGGAATAGAAAGGAAAATCATGGCATGGAAAGGAAAGGCAAGGCATGGAAAGGCATGACATGGCAGGGAAATCCATGGCAAGGAATGACATTATAGGGGAACGCATGACATGGCATGGAAAGTGAAGGAAAGGAAAGGCAAGGCAAGGCATGTCATGGAAATGCAAGGCATGGAAAGGAAAAGAAAGGCATGGAATGTCAAGGCAAGTCAAGGCTAGACATGGAAAGGAAAGGAAAGGAATGGAAAGGCAAGGTCTAGGTATAGGTCTAGGTCTAGTTGTGGCAAGGCAAGGCAAGGAAATGAAAGGCATGGAAAGAAAATGCCAGGCATGGCATGGAAATTCAAGGTAAGGAAAGGCATGGCAAAAGGCATGGCATGGAAATGCAAGGCATGGCATGGAAAGTCAAGGCAATGCATAGAATGGTATAGCAAGTCAAGGAAAGGAAAGGCAAGGCAAGGTAAGGAAAGGTAAGGGAACGCAAGGCAAGGAAAAGACAAGGCAAGTCAAGGAAAAGACAAGGCAATAAAAGGAAAGGTAATGCAAGGCTAGGAATTGATCACATACTTTGTTGTGGACACCCCATCCACTTTGAATCTTGCACATTCATCCATGGAGTTGGCTACCTTGGAATTCATACATGTGGAGTGGTTGCATGCATGCACATTCTTGGAGGGAACATTCCATGTGGAAACTTTCCATTTGAATTGGATTGATGCCTATTTTTGGTGGTGTGTCCCCTTCATGGGAATTATTTGGTGCATAATATTATTGTTTTTGGATGAAGGTGAATTGATTTGGAGAGGCTAATGTCCACATGTTGTAACATAGTCAATCATGGATTGAGGAGAGATATAACTAATTCATTATTATAATATATATTTGACTTGTCATGGAGTTAATTAGAAAACAATAATATTTTATTGTAGAAGTGAAGAGACTCACTCTATAAAGAAGAGTTATTTCTCTCTCTCTCTCTCTCTCTCTCTCTCTCTCTCTCTCTCTCTCTCCATTGTAAAAGGTGGAGAATTTGGGTATTTAGGATCTCTCTTATTGGGATACATTTTAAAACACTTTGGCAAGCTTAATGGAGAATTTGAGGTATATTTTCATTTTATGTGAGGCTTTATTATGGACTCGTATTTTATGTGTTGATTTTGTATTAAGAAACCCTTGTAGCATGTTGTGATTGCCATTATAATGAACCATGCTTAATTTTGGATAGAGTAATGTGAGGTTTCAACTCTCTTATTTATATTGTGAATACGTTAGCCTACATGATTCTTATTATTGGTTCCTAGAGTCATAACTAGGATGCTACTTCAGTCTTTTGTCAAATTTAGGCCCTTGAGAACCATTAATTGTGTATGGATTTAGCACTTAGAAATCCTTTTCACCATAAGATATTTCTTAATGCATAAAGCAAGTATTTATAATCACTTTATAAAAAAAAATATTCTTACTTACATAGACTTCCATAACACTTTAAAAAGTAATTAATCAAATTAAATAAATTCATACATTCATCAACATAGAATGCAGAAACAATGAGATTCATAAAAAAATGTGCCATGATAAATATATATATATATATATATATATATATATATATATATATATATATATATATNTTGTCTAAATTGTACATTTTTTACAAAATGGCACATCATGCCCAATATACAAAACGATAGAAAGTGCCATAATTTAATATAAAAAAATGACCATATGGTGGCCTAGATACAAAATGGAAGTCATTGGTCACTCATTGATCATTGCCACCCTCGCCACCCTCAGAACAATCCTAGAAATTGATCTTCCTTCTCTTTCTCTAAGAAGCACCTTGAGTGGTTTTGCGCCTGGGTGTGGTTCATCGCTTTGGAGACTGCACAAAGAAAAAACATTGTTATAAGTTTTTTTCCACAATGAATTAAAATACTTATAAAATGATACTTTGTAATTCAACATAAGACAACTCACCATAGATGGTACTGATAATCGTGAGGGTGTTACCCTCCTCTGCAACCCTAATCTTTCAGCGATGCCACCCTGCATCAGTTACAAGGATCAAATCATGGATTTTAAAAAAATATGCATAAAATAAATTCCATTCATGATACACAAAAATTGATCATCAACACATTAACTCACAGTGAATATCGTTGGCATTGATGGAGAGTTGTTGGCAAGTGGAGTGCTCGGTTGTACAACCTTCTATGAGGAAAAATCTACTATGGTAGCCTTGGTGGATGGCACAAATGGAAATGGTCACGATAGGGGTGGGTGGTATACAGGTGCATCCGCTATGGATGGATGTCATGGAAGAGGTGGTGCAAATGGGTGGCTTGCGAGTGCATCCATTGAGGACACATCGAATGAGAAAGATATTGGGGGTGGGTGTTGAAATTACTAAAACAACTAAGAGGGGGGGTGAATCAGTTGTTTCTGTGCTTAAACAATTATATGACTATTCAAACAATTTTTAATCTCTCCAAGTGACCATCAATATTATACAAGATATGAACAACATAAATAATGAACATCAGTCACACATAAGATATACATAGAGACAGATTTTCACGAGGAAACCCATAAAGGGAGAAAACCTCTTCTTCTTTGAATGATAGGAAGTCTTTTAAGTTATGTACATCATCTATCTTTGAGCACCAACTCAATGTGAGGCTACTACCTCTGTTTTACAAGATCCAACTTGTTGAGAGCACCAACCCTATGATTTCTCTAGCACCCACTAGAAGGAAGCATCATCTTCCTGAGTGTTCTAGAATCAACTGGATGGAAGCACCTACTTCCACTTATACAAGCACCAACTTGCATACAGAAAACTTTGTGTTTTCCCAAGCACCACCCTGCCACCCTAGTTTCTAGCCACAACTAGATGAAAGCTACATCTTCCAATATTCAAGCACCAACTTGAATAATAGAGGACTACAATTATCCCTAGAACCTCCCTACCTCCCTGAATATAAATAAATGATTGAATAAGCAACAATACAAATATATCAATTCTTACCACTTCTTCTTTGTTCTGCAATTCTTCTCTACTTCACTATTTTTTTTCACTGTTCATACTTGGCTTGAATTGTTGTCTCTTTCTATCTGTTCTTTCTCTGCTCCTCTCATGCTCTTTGATATATGTGCATTCTTCTCTCTTCACCTTTTTTCTTCTGTTCAGCTTCTATTTCTCATCTCTAAGTTTGATCTCACACTGTGTATACTATGATTTTCCTTTCTCCCAGTTCAACTCATTTTTCCAGTGAGAATGGCCAACCTCACACAGTCACTGCATATATCTTTTATGATCTCCCGTGATTCAGTTACACCTCGAATATCCAACGAAACGCCTCAACAACTAAATCACAAAACACCCAAGAACTATGATTCACTTCTGCTAACTGAATCGTAACTGAACAATTAACCCTGAGGTGAAACAGTAGCCCTTTGATCAAATTCCCAATTAACCAGCATCATTCGATTACATCCGCGAGGTCTCACGTTTATCCCATATGACCATTGGATGTGACCAAATGCTAAACATAAAGTGATTTTGTGATTTCGCATATTGCGACCTCGTGTTGTGAGTTTCTTCCAAACTCCTGAAACACAAAAATTTGAAATGGAGCTTGGCAGTGCTAGATCCTTCACTTATCTTCCTCTGATGTGACCACAAGCTATGACCAGGGGCCAAGCACAAGGGTGTTTCACGATTTCTCATGTCGCGACCTCCTGCTGTGAGTTGCTTCCAAACTCCCGAAACGTGAAACTCTAAAATGGAGCTTAGCAGTGCTAGCTCCTTCACTTCTCTTCCTCTAATTGACGGTTGCGATCAATATCATGGATTCCGACTTCATATCAGATCAACGATCTAGATCCTTGGTGATCCGACGGTCCATATCAATTCGCAACTTCACATATCCCAAGTTCCTGTGTCATATTCCTTTGACTCCTCCAATGTGCAATTCAGCGAAATGCCAATCGCTCGCCATGTTTCCTCTGGCTCCAACAACCAGGATTGTTTTGTGACCTCATGTATCATGACTTTCCACGCCAGACTCCTTTGACTCCTCTAATGTGCAAGTTAGTGAAATTCCAATCACTCGCCACGTGTCCTCTGGCTCCAACGACCAGGATTGTTTTGCGACTTTGTGTATCGTGAGTTTCCACACCACGCTTCTTTGACTCCTCCAATGTGAAAGTGTGAAATTCCAATATCTCGCCATGTGTCCTCTGGCTCCAACAGCCAGAATTGTATTATGACTTTGCGTATCGCTAGTTTTGAGGATAGTACTCAGCCTTATCCTCTTTGAAGTTATACAGGATGCGATGGTTGTGGTCCTCGGCACTCAGATCCAATGTCTGATATTTTTTCTCCTCTTTTGTGTGTTCCTCCTGTCTGAATTCAGATCTGACGGCCATTGAGGATTCGAGATGGGTGCTCCAACAATCATTGTTGCTCCTCCTCCTGAGCTTACATTGTTTTCTTGCCATGCCATCATTGTTGCATTGTTGATCTTGTTATCATTGGAAAACAAGTATACTCTCGTCGTGTTGTTATTGCCATCAATGAAAAACAAGCATACTCTACCTTCTGTCTGTAAATATGCCAACAATCTCCCCCTTTGGCATTAATGGTAACCTTGAAGAACCTGAAGAATTGCACTATTATGCCTGGACATCCAACCATACCACTGTAGCATCCTTACTGGATATCCAACCATACCAATATAGCGTCCTATTCTTCCTGGATATCCAACCATACCACTGTATCATCCTTACTGGACATCCAACCATACCACTATAGCATCCTTACCATTACCACACTTTTTCTTCCCCTTTGACATCAATGTCAAAGAAGATTAACGCTCCCCCTGAGCTGTTGCAGTACATCTTGAAGGCATTAAATATGTGACAAGCACATACTCCCCCTGACAAGGTGAACATATTAGATGAAAGAATATATAACCCCCAACTTCTGACGAAGATAACTAAAAGGTGTCATTGCTAACGGTTTAGTAAAGATGTCAACTATATGTTCTGTGGAAAGAATATAATTCAGCTGAACAACTCGGTTTGTAACCTTCTCTCTTAGAAAATGATACTTGATTGGTATATGGTTAGTCTTGGAATGAATAACAGGATTCTTGGAGACACTAATGACACTGGTGTTATCACAGTGAATTGGAATCGGATCAGTATAATTTACCTTCAAATCTGCAAGAGTTTGGACCATCCATAAAATCTAAGTGCATTAAGTAGAAGCAACAATGTACTATGCCTCTGTAGTTGATAAGGAAATAGACCCCTGTTTCTTACTAAGCCATGATACTAATGAGTCACCCAGGAAGAATGCACCTCCACTGGTGCTCTTTCTCTCATCCACACAATTTTCCCAATCAACATCTGAATAAGAAGTAACTGAAAATTCTGATTTCTAGGAGACCATAGACCATAATTCATTGTGCCCTTCAAGTATTTGAATATCATTTTGACATCTACTAAATGACTTTGTTTGGGAGAATATTGTTAATGACCTACCATTCCAACAACTTTCATTATATCAGGACGGGATGTTGTGATGTATAGAAGACTGCCTATCATTGATCGATATGTCCTTTGATCAACATCAGGTGAAATATCATTTTTACTGAGCTTGTAACCGACCAACATAGGTGTACTAATAGGAGAAGAATCTTCCATCTGAAACTTCTTCAACATATCTTTCAAATATTTTTCTTGAGAGATAAAAATTCCTTCGGAACTCTGATTTACTTGCAAACCAAGAAAATATGACAGTTCTCCTATCATATACAACTCAAACTTTGTTTGCATAGAATTAGAAAACCACTAGAAAAAGGAATCATTAGTACTGCCAAAAATAATGTCATCTACATAAACCAAAACAACTAGTAAATCATCACCTTCAGACTTAATGTAGAGATTGTTGTCAACGGTACCTTTCTTGAACCCTTTGTCTTGTAAAAAATTGTCTAGTCTATAATACCAAGCTCATGGTGCTTGTTTCAGTCCATATAAATCATTCTTCAGCTTGCAGACATAGTCAGGATTATTTTTCAATGAGAATCCTTCAGGTTGCTCCATATAAACTTCTTCCTCTAGATCTCCATTAATAAATTTTGAATTCACATCCATCTGATAAACTTTAAAGTTCTTATGACATGAATATGCAAGAAACATTCTGATGGCTTCCAATCTTGCCACTAGTGCAAAGGTTTCATCAAAATCATGTCCTTCAACTTGTGCATACCCTTTACAGACCAATCTGGCTTTATTCCTAACAAATTCTCCTTTTTCATTCATTGTATTCTTGAAGACCCATTTGGAACCTATTACATTCTTATCTTCAGGTCTAGGAACAAGCTCCTAAGTATTGTTCTTCTCAATCTGATCAAGCTCTTCATTCATATCCCTAATCCAATCATCATGCTTGTTGGCTTCATAAAAAAGTTTAGGTTCAATCATAGATAGAAAAGAAACTTGAGATTGTTCTGAGTCATTAATCAATTACCTTCTTGTCTGAACTCGTTTACTTATATCTCCAATTATCTGATTTTCAGGATGATTCTTTCTAACACTTCTGAGAGGTGGTTTTGTTTCTTTCTGTTGATTTGTGTAATCCTGAGTATTCATATCTTTATCTGATTCATATTCTTCTCTTTATGATCCTTGGACCTATTCATCTTCATTTTCAACTATATCTTATGTGCTTGGTTCAATACTGATTACATTTTGTACCAGGATTTCTTCATCAACTTTTTTGTCGATACAATCAACCAATTTATGCAGCCTCTTATTGTAGCATCCATATCCTTTATTGTTTGTAGCATAACCTAAGAAGATACCTTCATCATCCCTATCATCATATTTTTCAATATTTTCATCATTATTCTTGATATAACATTTACTCCCAAAGACTTTAAAATGTTTGATTGCCTCAGGTCTTCCAAACCATAGTTCATAAGGATTCTTGTCATTGTGTGGCCTAAGATGAGCTTTGTTAAGAATATGAATAGTTGTATGGATTTCTTCCACCCAATTTGTCAGAGCAATATTCCTTTCATTCATCATTGATCTTGTCATCTGTTGAATTGATCTATTATGCCTCTCAACTACTCCATTTTGATGTGGAGTCCTTGGAATAGTGTACTCCCTTTTGATTCCATTTTTATCACAGAACTCTTCGAAGTTACATGAGCTAAACTCTCCTCCTCTATCATACCTTACCGCCTTCAATATTTTTCCTGTTTGATTCTCAGTTAGAGCCTTAAACACTTTGAATTTTTCAAATGCTTTAGATTTTTCCTTCAAAAAGGCAACCCATGTTAGTCTATAATAATCATCAATAATCAACATAAAATATTTTTCTTTTCCTGTACCTTCTTTCCTTGATGGTCCACATAAATCCATATGTAGTAACTGGAGAGGTTTTTCTGTTGAGAGAAAGTTTTTAGATTTGAACTGTGTCTGAGTAATATTTCCTATTTGGCAAGGTTTACAAACATAATCATATGGCTTTGATATCTTTGGAAGATATTTTACTGCCCCACTATTTCTAAGCTTGATTATATGATCAAAATTTAGGTGTCCAAGTATCCTATGCCATAGCCAACTTTCATCATACTTGCTTAAGTGGAATTCTACTTTTTCTTCTTTTAACACATAAACATTGTTTTATGTTCTTATGCTTTTTGCAACCAGTTGTCCTGAATTCACGGATTTTATTCTACAATATTTAGAAGTAAAAACAACTTCACATCTTCGGTCACAGACTTGACTGGCACTAATAAGATTATGTTTCATACCATCTACAAACAACACATCTTGAGGTTTTCCTTTGCCATTACTTTAACTTACCATTCCTTTACCTTTTATTTTTCCTAGTGCATCCTTTCCAAAAGCTACATTCCCTGATTTTCTTTCACTTAGAGTTACAAACTTACTTTTGTCTCTAGTCATATGTTTGAAACATCCACTATCAATATACCAGGGATTTGTTTGTCTTTGGGATGATAATACTAAACCACACTGGTCATCTTCTTTCTTCTTCCAAACCTTGAAATTTTTAGCAACAGGATTCAAATATGGTTTATAGCTCCTTAAACGATAGTCTCCAGCTTTATGTCCATAATTATGGTAGATGTAACATTATGGTTCACTGAATAACAGATCATAATGATTTTTATGCTCATAACTATTGTTATGTTTCACCTGCATCCTTTTCCCAGTCATCACATGATTTATATTTTGTGGTTGTTTGTTACTTGAATGTCTCGAGCTTTGTTGTGATAGATAGTTATTCCTTGAGTATCTTGAATGCTCATATATAAATCTTAAAGAACAATTTACAGCTTTGTGACCAAAGTTAGAACAGAAAAAACAATATCCATAGAAAAATCCTTTGTACTTGAAAAAAGATTGTCTTCTTTGAGCAGTTCGATATCTTCCATGTTGATGATTTCATTGATCTATAGATTCAGTTCTGGTACTTTTTCTTTCATTCCTTCTTGGTGATTGATCATTTTTCTTTGTTTCTACAGAGTGATTGTAGATTTGACAAACTTGATGGATTCTATGTTACTTGGATGATCACTACTTGATCCTTCTTCATAACCCAAGCCAGCTTTCAACTTTAGATTCATTTGCTGAATTAGAATGGAGGTTAATTCTTCTGAGGCTTTAATACTTGACATATTTTGATGATATAATGCCACAAACATCTCCATCTCTTTTCTGGTTTTTACTGTCTCTTCTTCTAAGGCTTCATATCTTTCTTTCTTCTCTGATAATTGTTGTTTCAAAATGTCCTATTTTTTCTTTGCCTCTTCTAACTCCAGTTTTAGTAAGGCAAAGTCTTCATCATGTTTTTTACCATTCATTTTAAATTGCATCAACAACTTTTTTTGTTTTCTCTTTTTACATCTAAGTCTGTCAATTTCTTCTAAAGCACTGATTAATTCACCTTCCATATCCACCACAGCTTCTTCGTCATCCATTTCACCTCCTGATTGTTTATCATCAAGATGTCCCATAGCCATAAGCATAAAATCATTCACTTTGTCTTCACAGGATGAATCGTTATCTATGTCTTTTGAGGAGTCATCATTATTTGCACACAAACTTTTCATTTTACTATATTTCTTAAATTTGTATTTCTTTTCATCATCAGAGTTCTGGTCCTTTTGATCCTTTTTATTGTGAGGAAACTTATATGAAAAATGACCTATTTTACCACAGTTAAAGCATTTGAAGGGCATCTTGCCTTGGTATTTGCCTGATCCTTTCTTTAACCTTCTCACAATTTTTGCCTCAATATCATCTAGTTCTGAATCAGTATTTGTGTCTTCTTTAAATGATGCTTCTCTAGTAATGGATTTATATTTTCTAATTCTCATTTCATATGTAGTTAGAGTTCCTAGGAGTTGATCAACGGACATAATTTTAAGATCATTTAGTTCTTCTATTGCAGATACTTTTGGATTAAATTTATCAAGCAGAGATCTTAAAATCTTCTGAAATAAAAATGATTCTTCAATCTTCTCACCATTACCCTTCATGGGATTCACAAGTTCTTCAACTCTTAAAAAATACTTGCTAACTATTTCATCTTCATTCATCTTTAGTTTTTCAAATTTCAATCTATATGTTTGAAGTTTAGCATCTTTTACTTTCTCATTTCCTTCATAACTACTAATAAGCTTACCCCATATTTCTATGGCAAATTCAAGATGAATCACCTTTACAAATTCAGCTTGAGAAAGTCCATTCAAGATAGAATTCATTGCCTTTTCATTGAAACTAAATTCTAACTTATCATCTCTAGAAGCTAGCATAACAGGATTTATATATCTAGTTTCTACTACATCCCAAACATCAACACCTAAGGCCATTATGTATGTTCTCATTCAAACCTTCCCGAAGGAAACATTTGTTCCATCAAACAGAGGAGGATTATTGGCTGAAGTCCCTTCATGACTTGTCATGTTTAAGCTTACAAAAATACCTTTTAATAAAAGGAACCCTCTCTGATACCAATTGTTGAAATTACTAGCACAACTGAAAGGGGGGGTGAATCAATTGTTATTGTGCTTAAACAATTATATGACTATTCAAACAATTTTTAATCTTCTCCAAGTGACCATCAATATTATATAAGATATGAACAACATAAATAATGAACATCAGTCACACATACGATATACAGAGAAAAGGTTTTTCATGAGGAAACCCATAAAGGGAGAAAACCTCTTCTTCTTCGAATGATAGGCAATATTTTAAGTTATGTACATCATCTATCTTTGAGCACCAACTCAATGTGAGGCTACTACCTCTGTTTTACAAGCTCCAACTTGTTGAGAGCACCAACCCTCTGATTTCTCTATCACCCACTAGAAGGAAGAATCAACTTCATGAGTGTTCCAGCACCAACTGGATGGAAGCACCTACTTCCACTTATACAAGCAACAACTTGCATACATAAAACTTTGTGTTTTCCCAAACACCACCCTGCCACCCTGGTTTCTAGACACAACTAGATGAAAGCTACAACTTCCAGTATTCAAGAACCAACTTGAATAACAGAGGACTATAGTCCTCCTTATCACCTCCCTACCTCCCTGAATATAAATAAATGATTGAATAACCAACAATACAGACATATCAATTCCTACCACTTCTTTTGTGTTCTGCAATTCTTCTCTACTTCACTATTCTTCTGCATTGTTCATACTTGGCTTGACTTGTTGTCACTTTCTATCTGTTCTTTCTATGTTCCTCTCATGCTCTTTGATATATGTTCATTTTGATCTCTTCACCTTTTTTGTTCTATTCATCTTATGTTTCTCATCGCTGAGTTTGAGATCACACTGTGTATACTATGATTTTCCTTTCTCCTAGTTCAACTCATTTTTCCAATGAGAACGGCCAACCTCACACAATCACTTCATATCTCTTTTATGCTCTCCCCCGATTCAGTTATACCTCGAATGTCCAAGGAAACACCTCAACAACTGAATTTCCAAACGTCCAAGAACTATGATTCACTTATGCTAACTAAATCGTAACTGAACAATTAACCGTGAGGTGAAACAGTATCCCTTCGATCAAATTCCCAATTAACCAGCACTGTTTGATTACATCCACGGGGTCTCTTGTTTATCCCATACGACCACTGGCTCTGGCCAAATGCTAAACATAAACTGATTTCACGATTTTGCGTATCGCGACCTCCTACTATGAGTTGCTTCCAAACTCCTGAAACGCGAAACTCTAAAATGGAGCTTAGTAGCGCTAGCTCCTTCACTTCTCTTCCTCTGATGTGACCACCAACTATGACCAGAGGCCAAGCACGAGAGTGTTTCACGATTTCACATATCGCGACGTCCTATTGTGAGTTTCTTCCAAACTCCCGAAACGCGAAACTCCAAGATGGAGCTTAGCAATGCTAGCTCCTTCACTTCTCTTCCTCTGACCAACAGTTGTGATCAATATCATGGATTCTGACTTCATATCATATCAACGATCCAGATCCTTGGTGATCCGATGGTCCAAATCAATTCGCGACTTCGCATATTACGAATTCCTGTGTCATATTCCTTTGACTCCTCCAATGTGCAAGTCCGCGAAATTACAATCGCTCGCCACATGTCCTCTGGCTCCAACGACCAAGATTTTTTCGCGACCTCGCGTATCACAAATTTCCACACCATGCTCCTTTGACTCCTCCAATGTGCAAGTCAACGAAATTCCAATCACTCGCCACATGTCCTCTAGCTCCAACGATCATTGTTGCTCCTCCTCCTAAGCTTGTGTTGTTTTTCTTTCCATGCCATCATTGTTGTGTTGTTTCTCTTGTTATCATTGGAAAAGAAGTATACTCCTATCATGTTGATATTTCCATCAATGACAAACAAGTATACTCTTCCTTCTGTCTGTAAATATGCCAACAATCTCCCCCTTTGGCATTGATGGAAACCTTGAAGAACCTGAAGAACTGCACTATTCTTCCTGGAAATCCAACCATACCACTATAGCATCCATACTGGATATCCAACCATACCATTGCAGCATCTTATTCTGCCTGGACATCCAACCATAACACTATATCATCCTTACTAGACATCCAACCATACCAATGTAGCATCCTTACCATTACCCCACTTTTTCTCCCCCTTTGATATCAATGTCAAAGAAGAAACACGCTCCCCCTAAGATGTTGCAGTACATCTTAAAGGTATCAGATATGCGACAAGCACATACTCCCCCTGACAAGGTGAACATATTAGACGAAAGAAGATATAGCCCCCAACTTTTGACGAAGATATCCAAAAGGTCTCGCTGCTAATGGTTTAGTAAAGATGTCAGTTATATGTTCTATGGAAGGAATATAATTCAACTGAACAACTCTGTTTGTAACCTTCTCTTTGAGAAAATGATATTTGATTGGTATATTCTTAGCCTTGGAATGAATAAAAAGATTCGTGGAGACACTAATGGCACTGGTGTTATCACAGTAAATTGGAATCAGATCAGTATAATTTACCTTCAAATCTACAAGAGTTTGGACCATCCATAAAATCTGAGTGCAGCAAGTAGCAGTAGTAATGTACTATGCCTTTGTAGTTGATATGGAAATATACCCTTGTTTCTTACTAATCCATGCTACTAATGAGTCACCAAGGAAGAATGCACCTCCACTGGTGCTCTTTCTCTCATCCACACAATTTTCTCAATCAGCATCTGAATATGAAGTTAACTGAAAATTCTAATTTCTAGGATAACACAGACCATAAGTCATTGTTCCCTTCAATTATTTGAATATCATTTTGATAGTTATTAAATGACTTTGTTTGGGAGAAGATTGATAATGACCTACCATTCCAACAACTTGCATTATATCAGGACGGGATGATGTGATGTACAGAAGAAAGCCTATCATTGATCGATATGTCCTTTGATCAACATGAGGTGAAATATCATCTTTACTGAGCTTGCAACTGACCACCATAGGTGTAAGAACAAGGGAAGAATCTTCCATCTGAAACTTCTTCAACATCTCTTTCAAATATTTTTCTTGAGAGATAAAAATTCCTGCAGAACTCTCATTTACTTGCAAGCCAAGAAAATATGACATTTCTCCTATCATAGACATATCAAACTCTGTTTTCATAGAATTAGAAAACCACTGGACATAGGAATCATTAGTACAGCCAAAAATAATGTCATCTGCATAAACCAAAACAACTAGTAAATCATCACCTTCACACTTAATGTAGAGATTGATGTCAACAGTACCTTTCTTGAACCCTTTGTCTTGTAAAAAATTGTCTAGTCTATAATACCAAGCTTGTGGTGCTTGTTTCAGTCCATATAAATCCTTCCTTAGCTTTCAGACATAGTCAGGATTATCTGTGAATGAGAATCCTTCAGGTTGCTCCATATATACTTCTTCCTCTAGATCTCCATTAAGAAGTGTTGACTTAACATCCATCTAATAAACTTTAAAGTTCTTATGACATTAATATGCAAGAAACATTCGGATGGCTTCCAATATTTTCACTGGTGCAAAGGTTTCATCAAAATCATGTCGTTCAACTTGTGCATACCCTTTACAGACCAATCTGGCTTTATTCCTAACAACTTGTCCTTGTTCATTCATTTTATTCTTGAAGACCCATTTGGAAGATATTACATTCTTATCTTCAGGTCTAGGAACAATCTCCCAAGTATTATTCTTCTCAATCTAATCAATCTCTTCATTCATATCTCTAATCCAATCATCATGCTTGTTGGCTTCATAAAAAAATTTAGGTTCAATCATAGATAGAAAATCAACCTAAGATTGTTCTGAGTCTTTAATCAATTTCCTTCTTGTATGAACTCCTTTACTTATATCTCCAATTATCTGATTTTCAAGATGATTCTTTCTAACACTTCTAAGAGGTGGTTTTGTTTCTTCCCGTTGATTTGTGTCAACCTGAGTATTTGTATCTTCATCTCATTCAGATTCTTCTCTTTTTGATCCTTGGATATGTTCATCTTCATCTTCAACTATATCTTTTGTGCTTGGTTCAATACTGATTACATTTTGTCTTGGGATTTCTTCATCAAATTTTATGTCGATACAATCAACCAATTTATACAGCCTCCTATTGTAGTATCTGTATCCTTTACTATTTGTAGCATAACCTAACAAGATACCTTCATCAGCCCTGTCATCATATTTGCCAATATTTTCATCATTATTCTTGATATAACATTTACTCCCAAAGACTTTAAAATGCTTGATTGACACATGTCTTACAAACCATAGTTCATAAGGAGTCTTGTCATTGTGTGGCCTGAGATGAGCTTTGTTAAGAATATGAACAGTTGTATGGATTGCTTCCACCCAATATGTCTGAGCAATATTCCTTTCATTCATCATTGATCTATTCATCTGTTGAACTAATCTATTTTTCCTCTCAACTACTCCATTTTGTTTTGGAGTCCTTAGAATAGTGTACTCTCTTTTGATTCTATGTTTATCACAAAACTCTTTGAAGTTTTGATTCTATGTTTATCACAAAACTCTTTGAAGTTCCATGAGATAAACTCTTCTCCTCTATCATACCTTACCGCCTTCAATATTTTTCCTGTTTGATTCTCAGTCAGAGCCTTAAACACTTTGAATTTTTCAAATGCTTTAGATTTTTCCTTCAAAAAGGCAACCCATGTTAGTCTAGAATAATCATCAATAATCAACATAAAATAGTTTTCTTTTCCTGTACCTTATTTCCTTGATGGTCCACATAAATCCATATGTACTAACTGAAGAGATTTTTCTGTTGAGGGAATTTTTTTAGATTTGAAATGTCTCTAAGTAAGCTCTCCTATTTGGCGAGGTTTACAAATAGAATCATATGGCTTTGATATCTTTGGAAGATCTTTTACTGCCCCATTGTTTCTAAGCTTGATTATATGATCAAAATTTAGGTGTCCAAGTCTCCTATGCCATAGCCAACTGTCATCATACTTTCTTAAGTGACATTCTTCTTTTTCTTCTTTTAACACATAGACATTGTTTTCTGTTCTTCTGTCTTTTACAACCAGTTGTCCTGAATTCACAGGTTTTATTCTACAATCTTTATAAGTAAAAACAACTCCACATCCTCGGTCACAGACTTGACTGACACTAAGCAGATTATGTTTCATACCATCTACAAACAACACATCTTGATCTTTTCCTTTGCCATTACTCAGACTTACCATTCCTTTACCTTTTATTTTTCCTGGTGCATCGTTTCCAAAAGTTGCATTCCCTGATTTGCTTTCACTTAGAGTTATAAACTTACTTTTGTCTCCAGTCATATGTTTGGAACATCCACTGTCAATATACTAGGGATTCTTTGGTCTTTGGGCGGATAATACTAAACCACACTAGTCATCTTCTTTCTTCTTCCAAACCTTGAACTTTTCAGCAGCAGGATTCAAATCTGGTTTATAGTTCCTTAAACGATAGTCTACAGCTTTATGTCCATAATTAAGGCAGATGTAACATTTTGTTTCACTGAATAACATATCATAACGATTGTTATGCTCATAATTGTTGTTATGTTTCACCTACGTCCTTTTCCCAGTCATCACATGATTTATAGTCTGTGGTTTTTTGTTACTTGGTTGTCTCGAGATTTGTTGTGATAGATAATTATTCCTTGAGTATCTTAAATGCTCATATCTAAATCTTAAAGAACAGTTTACAACTTTATGACCAAAGTTAGAACATAAAAAGCAATATCCATAGAAAAATCCTTTGTACCTGAAAAAAGACTGTCTTCTTTGAGCGGGTCGATATCTTCCATGTTGATGATTTCTTTCATCTACAGATTCGGTACTAATACTTTTTATTTCATTCCTTCTTGGTGGTTTATCATCTTTCTTTATTTTTGCAGAGTGATTGTTGTCAATGATTGTAGATTTGACAAACTTGATGGATTTTGTGTTACTTGGATGATCACTACTTGATCCTTCTTCATAATCCAAGCCATCTTTCAACTTTGGATTCCTTTGTTGATTTAGAATGGAGGTTAATTCTTCTGAGGCTATAATACTTGACATATTTTGATGATATAATGTCTTAAACGTCTCCATCTCTTTTGTGGTTTTTACTATCTCTTCTTCTAAGGCTTCACATCTCGCTTTCTTCTCTAATAACAGTTGTTTCAGAATGTCCTTTATTTTCTTCGCCTCTTCTAACTCCACTTTTATTAAGGAAAAGTATTCATCAGGTTTTTAACCATTCATTTTAAACTGCATCAACAATTGCTTTTGTTTTCTCTTTTTACATCTGAGTCTGTCAATTTCTTCCAAAGCACTGATTAATTCACCTTCCATATTCACCACACCTTCTTCATCATCCATTTCACCTTCTGAATGTTTATCATCAAGAACTCTCATAGCCATAAGCATAAAATAATTCACTTTGTCTTCACAGGATGAATCGCTATCTATGTCTTCTGAGGAGTCATCATTATTTGCACACAAACTTTTATTTATACTATATTTCTTAAATTTGTATTTATTTTCATCATCAGAGTTCTGTTCCTTTTGGTCCTTTTTCTTGTGAGGACACTTAAATACAAAATGACCTATTTTACCACAGTTAAATCATTTGAAGGGAGGCTTTCCTCGGTATTTGTTTGATCCTTTCTTTAACCTTATCACAAATTTTGCCTCAATATCATCTAGTTCTGAATCAATATTAATTTTCTGCTTTAAATGATGCTTCTCTAGTAATGGATTTATCTTTGCTAATTCTCATTTCATATGCAGTTAGAGTTCCTAGGAGTTGATCAATGGACAGAGTTTTAAGATCATTTATTTCTTCTATTGCAGAGACTTTTGGATTAAATTTATCAAGCAGAGATCTTAAAATCTTCTGAACTAAAATGATTCTTCAATCTTCTCACCAAGGCCCTTCATGGAATTCACAAGTTCTTCACCTCTTAAAAAATACTTGCTAACTGTTTCATCTTCATTCATCTTTAGTTGTTCAAATTTCAATCTATATGTTTTAAGTTTGGCATCTTTTACTTTCTCATTTCCTTCATAATTGCTAATAAGATTATCCCACATTGCTTTGGTAGATTCAAGATGCATCACCTTTACAAATTCAGCTTCAACAAGAACATTCAAGATAGAATTCATTGCCTTTGCATTGAAACTAAATTCTAACTTATCATATTTAGAAGCTAGCATAACAGGATTTATATATCTAGTTTCTAATACATCCCAAACATCAACACCTAAGGCCATTATGTATGTTCTCATTCTAACCTTCCAGAAGGCAAAATTTGTTCCATCAAACAGAGGAGGCTTATTGGTTGAAGTCCCTTCATGACTTGTCATGTTTAATCTTACATACCTACCTTTAAATAAAAGGAACCCACTCTGATACCAATTGTTGAAATTATTAACACAATTGAGAGTGGGGTTGAATCAATTGTTACTGTGCTTAAACAATTATATGACTATTCAAACAATTTTTAATCTTCTCCAAGTGACCATAAATATTATACAAGATATGAACAACATAAATAATGAACATCAGTCACACATAAGATATACACAGAGACAGTTTTTCATGAGGAAACTTCTTCTTCGAATGATAGGCAGTATTTTAAGTTCTGTACATCATCTATATTTGAGCACCAACTCAATGTGAGGCTACTTCCTCTGTTTTACAAGCTCCAACTTGTTGAGAGCACCAACCCTCTGATATTTCTAGCACCCACTAGAAGGAAGCATCAGCTTCCTGAGTGTTCCAGCACCAACTGGATGGAAGCACCTACTTCCACTTATACAAGCAGCAACTTACATACATAAAAAAATTTGTTTTCCCAAGCACCACCTTGCCACCATGTTTTCTAGCCACCTCCCTAGCACCTCCCTACCTCCCTGAATATAAATAAATGATTGAATAACCAACAATACAGATATATCAATTCTTACCACTTCTTCTCTGTTATGCAATTCTTCTCTACTTCACTATTTTTCTGCATTGTTCATACTTGGCTTGACTTGTTGTCTCTTTCTATCTGTTCTTTATTTGTTCCTCTCATACTCTTTGATATGTGTGCATTCTTCTCTCTTCACCTTTTTTGTTCTGTTTAGCTTTTGTTTCTCATCTCCGAGTTTGATCTCACACTATGTATACTATGATTTTCCTTTCTCCTGGTTCAACTCATTTTTCCAGTGAGAATGACCAACCTCACAAAGTCACTGCATATCTCTTTTATGCTCTCCCCTGATTCAGTTACACCTCGAATCTCCAAGGAAATGCCACAACAAATGAATTTCCAAATGTCTAAGAACTATGATTCACTTATGATAACTGAATCGTAGCTGAACAATTAACCATGAGGTGAAATAGTATCCCTTCGATCAAATTCCCAATTAGCTAGCATCGTTTGATTACATCCGCAGGGACTCGCATTTATCCCATATGACCACTGGATGTAACCGAATGCTAAAAATAAAGTGATTTCACGATTTCGCATATCGCGACCTCCTGCTGTGAGTTGCTTCCAAACTCCCGAAACACAAAACTCTGAAATGGAGCTTAGCAACACTAGCTCCTTCACTTCTCTTCCTTTGATGTGACCAGAAGCTATGAACAAGGGATAAGAACGAGGGTGTTTCGTGATTTTTCATATCACAACCTCCTGCTATGAGTTGCTTCCAAACTCCTGAAACCCAAAACTCCAAAATGGAGCTTAGCAACACTAGCTCCTTCACTTATCTTCCTCTAATCAACGGTTGTGATCAATATCATGGATTCTTCGTATCAGATCAACGGTCCAGATCCTTGGTGATCCGACAGTCTATATCAATTCGCAACTTCGAACATCATGAGTTCCTGTGTCATATTCCTTTGACTCCTCCAATGTGCAAGTCAACGAAATTCCAATCACTCACCACGTGTCCTCTGACTCCAATGGCTAGGATTGTTTCATGACCTCGTGTATCATGATTTTCCACACCAGGCTCCTTTGACTCCTCCAATGTGCAAGTCAGCGAAATTCCAATCGCTCGCCATGTGTCCTTTGGCTCCAATGGCCAGGATTGTTTTGCGACTTCACGTATCGTGAGTTTCCACACCACACTCCTTTGACTCCTCCAATGTGCAAGTCAGGGAAATTTCAATCGCTCGCCACATGTCCTCTAGCTCTAACGACCAGGATTGTTTCACAACTTCGTGTATCACAAGTTTAGAGGATATTACTCAACCTTATTCTCTTCGTAGTTATATAGGATACCACGGTTGTTGGTCCTCGATGCTCAGATCTAATGTATAAGATTCATTCTCCTCTTCTGCGCACTCCTCCTATTTGAATTCAGACCTGATGGCCATCGAGAATTCGGGATGGGTGGTCCAAAGATCACTGTTGTTCCTCCTCCTGAGCTTACATTGTTGTTCTTTCCATGCCATCGTTGCTACATTGTTGATCTTGTTATCATTGGCAAACAAGTATACTCTCGTCATGTTGATCTTGCCATCAATGAAAAACAAGCATACTCTGCCTTATGACTGTAAATATGCCAATAGTTGGTAGATATGAACCCCCATGAGATGTACAAGCGATGGAATAATTCCTTTCCTTGAAATAGGTAACCCAAAATGCATGGTCGATTTCCCAAGGATTGAACTAGTACTATAACTAACAAAAATATCAACACCCTGCACACATATTAATAATATTGTTATTAGCACCAAATAGTAAAATCCAACAAATTTGAGATGTAAATGAGATTTAACTCAACACATGATACCTGTGAAGTAGTTGACTTGTCCCTCCTGGGTGGACATTGCTCGGCACCACATGGTCCCACAACCTATAGAAACACAAGAACATTATAAATTTGAGGATGCCAGAAAATAAAGAAATCACTATGGTGAATTTATCAAATGTGACACATACCTATGTATGCAGAACCCTGAATGAGAAGGTTGCCTCTACCACTGCATCGGTGATGGAGACAAACATTGATGCATCTATCGATGTAGAGGGTATTTTATACAAATTTAGCAACTGCAAAACATCACACAATAAAATATCAAAATAAATAAACAAAATGTT
>ML780033.1:1391439-1406231 GCA_009831015.1 Picea engelmannii | reverse complement strand
CATTAAAAAAAAATTAATAATTAATTGTACTGAAAAATGGATATTAAAACTAATAACAAGGTGTTCATTCTAGATTCAACTTGGATGGTTGGTTTTAGAGAGAAACAAACAAGTAAAAGGTTAAACCTCGGAAATGTAGAGAAAAGTAGTAAGGAAAACATCATCAAAGTAGGTAGTAAAGAAAGCCTCATCTACCATAGCAAATTTTCTAACAAAGTAAAGAGAGAAGTGGAGAAAAATGAGCATAGAGTGAAAGAACAAAGGTTGATGAAAGGATATCACAGTGGATTATACACTTTGGTTTTTCATGACAATGATTTCAAATTCAATAGTGGAAGTGGGAGGTGTTCAACAAAATGATGTCCTCAAAAAATTAAACTAGTTGGAGGGGAAACTAGACTATATAGATAAAAAAATCCATGAGATTTTGGGCGAAAGTGAAGAGTGAAGCATTGGAGGAAGAAGAAGAACAAACTGAAAATATGAAGAAAGAGAAATTGGGAAATATGGAAGCAATTCAATTTAAAGAAAGTGCTAGGGCCAACCGAAGGAAGGAGATACATCTTATCTTCATCAAGGGGATGGCACAGAGATGTTGTTTCAAGATCATTGACTCCAATTTATAAATTAAAGAAGAAAATAAACATTATTAAAATAAGAATAAACCCTCACTAGCTTCATAATGAAATTGAAACTTGGCTTTGGACAACCTAAAATACTCAAATAAAGAATTTGTAATCTTTGTAATAATAAGAAAATAAATGGTGAAAAATATTTTATCTTAAAATTCTCTTTTTATGTGTAAATTAAAATTAAATTTACAATATTTATAACATTAAAAATCTTTTTACCTTATCAATTCATAAAAAGCAAAAAGTAATAATATTTTTTTTTATAATATTTAAGATCATAAAAACAAAACAAAATATCAAAACAAATCAATTAATCATCCATTTTCTTAAAATTTTATAAATCAAAATTAATATTAATAAAAAATAATCATCATCAACATAAAAATAATTAATTATAATTTTTTAATATTTAAAATTTTTTTAATATTTAAAAATTTTTAAAATTTAAAATAAATTTAT
This sequence comes from Picea engelmannii, assembly GCA_009831015.1. Classification (NCBI taxonomy): domain Eukaryota; kingdom Viridiplantae; phylum Streptophyta; class Pinopsida; order Pinales; family Pinaceae; genus Picea; species Picea engelmannii. Next base: position 1,405,140 of record ML780033.1, on the reverse strand, counting down.
ATAAATTTATTTATTTATATTTTTAAACAAATTTTATTACTTTTAAATTATAAAATATCACATTTATCTCCATGCCTATGATATAATGTGAATTTTTTAATATTTAAAAATTCTTAAAATTTAAAATTAATTTATATAACTTAATTTATTTATATTTTTAAACAAATTTTATTACTTTTAAATTATAAAATATCACACATCTTTCCATGTCTATAATATAATGTGAATTTTGACTTTTTTTTAATTTGCATTTGATTGTTTTAAATAAAATAATATAAATATTTTGAAAATACCACATATTTCTTCCAATGTTTATAATGTTCATTTTGACTTTTCTAATTTGCATTTGATAGTGTTAAGTTTAATGATATAAATGTTTAAAGATAATTTGAATTTTGACTTTTCTAATTTGCATTTGATTGTTTTAAATAAAATAATATAAATATTTTGAAAATACCACATATCTTTTCCAAAGTTTATAATGTTCATTTTGACTTTTCTAATTTGCATTTGATAGTGTTAAGTTTAATGATATAAATGTTTAAAGTTAATTTGTATTGTTTATAATGTTCATTTTGACTTTTCTAATTTGTATTTGATAGTGTTAAGTTTAATGATATAAATGTTTAAAGTTAATTTGTATTGTGCAGTGAAGGAAATTTCTTTCCATACTTTTTAATCTTTTAAATTACTATGGATGTTGAGAGAATTATGAATCAAAACTGTGTATGGAATATTGAAATTTCCAATTTTTTCATTGAATACTTCATCAAAAACATAAAAAATTATGAAAATTTACCTAATCAAATTACTAAAAATATTATATTAATTTAAATTATCATAAATATTATATTAATCTTTTTTATTTAAAAAATAATATTTTAAAAAATATATATTTATTTCAAAAATTAATTACCCAACCTAAACATAAAAATTTCTGCCATTCAAAAATCATATTAATTATCAATATTTCTTCATCTCCATTCTTTGAAAAAAAAAAACTTATGCAGCAAAGAGAAATATCCCCATACATAAGTACATAACAAAATGCAAAAGGAAATATACCCATAGGACATAACAAAATGCAAAACGAAAAGACATTTTATTGAGATAAAATAGTATATCTCATCTTGCAGCACTAATGGCTGATCCTGATAGAAGGCCCAAAGTCTGTCCTGGTCTTAAATACAGATCCATTAAATGGTACTACTAAGTGAATGCTCAATTAAATCGACATAGTACTAGGAAGAAAAGAATACATTATTAGTACAGCAGAAACAGCATTCTGAATATTGAAGTAGTGGCTATAAATATTTGAGCACTTGATGTTGTAAACAAACATGTATCTGATCGGCCCTTTATTTCGTTTTTTCTTTTGTCATCGAGGAGGAGGACCGTCTCTCGGACACAAGCAGCAGCAACACAGAAAGTAAAAGCTGCATCAGATGCCCATTTATGTCAAACTCAATAAGCCAAAATCAAACGACCAAAAAACAACGCCAGCATGATTAAAATTTCAAAGGTTTCGACATAGGAGAATGCCCAATTAATATTGCAGATTTACCATGCATCGCAACAACCGCAAAGTCCCCAGCCGCCGCCACCACCAGGACCAGGAGGGGGAGGATCAGGACCTGGATGTGGACCTGGACGACCTGCAGGACCCCCTTGAGAATCCATCTTCAAATTTTACCACAATAACAATAATAATTCCTTTCTCGACACTATTCAGATCTACATTCTATCAATTCTATATGCAGAATCGTAGATAGAATGACTTATATAGACCTCTGGGAGTGCCCATGATGGCCAGTTTTACACACTGCCAGAAACCAACATACAGGTAAAAGCCTGTAACACGACAGCTAATTGCAGCCTTGCACGGTAAGAAATATGGGAATAGTGTTTATTATTTCTATAAAGAAAGAAACTTGGTAGCTGTGCAGAAGACCTACCATTCACAGGCATTCCTTTCTCTACTCACTGTTGTATTTCGTTTTTGGTCTCGTTTTTTAATTATGTAGATCATAGGTCATGGTTTGATGACTGGTAGCCTATTTTGAAACCTAGTTGACGTGCATTTGTAGAACACTCTGGATGTAATTTAATACCAGATGCCTAATAGTTACGTATTCGTCTCTTCCTTATCTACAGCTTGGTATGTCCTTTTCTGTATCGTAAGCGAAGTCGGAATCGACAAATCTTGCCTGCTTTCCAGAATTAGGTCATCCTTGTGGACTTTTCTTAGAATACGTGGGGAGACTAAGTTGTCTATGTTAAAAATATTAAATATTCAAAGCTACTTATAGAAAGCTATGCAGATCTATTTGACACTTATTGCAAATTTTTATATTTTTAAAATAGTTATAGTTAAACTATTGACATAGCTAGCCTTTCCTTCATAAGACATGTGGGCATTAGACTCTGACAGTGGAGAGGAAAATCAGGCTTGCCCCATTGTGGAGGAGACTTCCTTTTCTAATCCATCCCCAACACCCTATGGACTCTTCTGTCATTATCCCTAAGACAATTTTCCAACCTGAAAGGCCTTCCGTGCCCAATTCTCAGCGCAAGAATACCCATGATCAACTTCTTAAATCCTCAGTTGCTGCTGAAGCCGTGAAATAGCCCTCTCCACTCAATTGACCAGAGAAAAACTGGGGATGTCCCATTTTGGTGGAAGATCATCTTCCGCGTGCTCATCAGGAAAGCGCTGGGCTCTTAGCGGCCCCTCCTCAGCAAGAGGAAATCCAATGACAAAGTCTTTCAAAGGAACAGCTGCACTTACTCCTAGACATCCATAGGGATATTGCAGATCAATTGTTCTGTGAGGAGAACATCAAGCGTAGATTGGATGCTTTATTTGTCATTCTATCAGACGATCCTGTTCAAAATTGTTGCCCGAAATGCGGCCATCCATACAACTTTTCTCCAGCCTGGCACCAGAATCTATAGAACGATGGTAGTGGTGGCACATCTGGCGTATGAATTTCTCTTTATGTTATTTCCCTCGTCCAATTTTGTTTAGATATGTTAGGACTAGTTTTGCAGAGATTTCATGCTCAAAGAACGGTTTACTATGGCCTAGCATTTATGGCTCTAGTTATTGAAAACACTCTGTATTTTGGCAAATAGGGGCACGAAACTAGTCCTGGTTTCCATTTTTGGCAAGCCAATTCCCATGCTTCTATGTTTTACACTTATCTCACTTAATACAAGTTTTTTAATTTACATAAAAAAATATTCTACTAGCATAATTAAAAAAATGGATTATTGAAATTCAATGATATAAATAGTTAAAGTTTTTACCTCTATTTTTTGATAATCTAGATTGATTTAAAATTTGTACAATCATCCTTCCACCTTGAAGGAGTCTCGGATCATAATAGAACTATGTTTATGCTTAAAATTTATATATTTTTATCATATTTGTGATTTCAAAAAAAGTTTATTTGTTATACAACTAGCACAGTCGTGATCGTGAGTACTCACCGCTGGTGAACGCCGAAAGGTTTACGGCTGGCTTGTTCATCGAAGGAATGATGGTTGGCTTAACCGAACGGAATGTCAAAAGTTGCAACCCTAGATAGATACAATACGAACCGAACAGACGGTAGCATTTCACATCCACACCCACACAAATGTAGCAGTTAACATCCACGGGGCCATACGCATATGTCCAGCGTCTTAATCGGCCATACGCATCCGTCCAACTTCTTAATTAGTGTTATTATTTTTTAATCAGCTTCTTAATTAGTGTTATTATTTTTTAATCACTGAACGTAGCAATTTGGTGATGAGCAAGTAATTTTTTAATCTTATTTAGTAAATGTGAAAAAGTAATCACATAAACGTACGCCTTTATAAATGAGTGGAAGTTAATTTATCAAAATCTCATCCATTGATTAGAGAGGACGACGAAGAATATGCCAGCATCTTCAATTGCCAACCCTAAGATTAAAATTTATGATTAAAAGGTGATTAATTGTGCCCATTGTGAATAGGTGTACGCCTTTTGGCTTAATTAGCCCACTTCTTATTAGTATCTACCAAAACAGGTACTGAATTTTTTATTGGTTGAAATCGTTTTGATATTACATACAATTCCCCTAGTATGTTGCAAACTTTTTGGGTGAATTGTGAGAGTTATAAATTAATTTCCAAAATAAATTTATATAAATTATATGATTAGCATTTTCAAAGATTCTGCACTCGAGGGACACTCTAGCTCCATGGCATTTTTCTGTCACATGTGACATTCATGACAGGGTTTGAAGCTCCCAACGTCCAAACTTTGACTCCTCCTAACATTAGTGACAGCCTTTGAAATTCTCAACTTCTCAGTGTAGTCGAAGCCTTTGCATGCATGAGGGCAGTGCTCCACTTGATGATGGAACCATCTGTGTGCAATAACCTCCTTCTACCTGTTAGAGAAAGCATAACCTCCCAAATAAACCAAGCTAAGTGTTGCAACATTTTTTCCTTGCAAACGAACCAAGGATATCTTTCAAGGAAGGACAATTCCTAAAACTACATAGGCATGTGAATGATAGCTCAAAATAGATACAATTTATGAATTCAAGTTGCACACTAGAGTATATTATTATTATTACTATTATTTTGTTATAAGCTTATGAACATAACAGAATTCATATTAACAATGTTAATCACTACGTTGTGTAGGTTGTTTTTGTTCATTGTTATAGGATAATGTTAAAGGTACTTACTTATTATCTTTGTTGCTTGGTGTGTTGTTATATGCACTACCATTCTCAAAATACAAAGGAAGGATTCCCATTGATTACTATTGATGGAGTCTCCAATGAACATAAAATTATTTCCTCTTAGCCTCTCCAATAGGTTTGTAGCTTTCAACCTTCAAGGCATCCACTTCTCTATTATTCTTTTTTGTACACGCTATCATCCAGTGACAGCAGGAGTCAGTTGTATCTGCTAGGGAAAGGGCATGAAAAATAGTCAAAGGGTGAGAGCTCTTTAAAACTATACTTTTGAGAGTCACCTAATGTTAAACATACATGTTGTTACTTTACTATTTGCAATATAATTTTTTTATTGTTTAGTTGCCAAAAATGTGTATATTGATTAAGCATTAAACTTAGATATTCAATCATTTTTTCCAAATGTAATGGTTACAGTATCATACAGAAAATTCCATTTATTTGATTGATGAACTAACGTGTCAAGATTTCAATACAGAAAATGAAATCCCTCCTTGTATAGAAAAGGGAAGGGAGGGAAGAAAAATCCCATTTACCTAATTGATTAAAGAAAGAGGGAATGGAAAAGCATATTGGAAGTGCAACCTTTACAAAAATTAAGGCAGAAGCAATCACAATGCAACTAACTATCTCCCTTTAGCAGGTTTTTCCCACCTACATTTCACAGAACTGTTCATAAAGTCCCAACTTGCATTGAAGTGATGGTCTCATGCTAAGATTTGATGGCATCTTCATGTTTTTTCCACAACTTGGTATACACAATTTTTTATTTTTTAATGAAACAAAGAGAATGGGAATGTTGAGTTGCACCACATTGCCAAAGGTCGTCCCCTTCTACATATATTAGGTGATGTTCCCCTGGACATTCCACCACTTCATGTAGACATTTCCTTTAGTTGCTCGACTTGTCGTGTCTACTTGTAGAAAAAGCATTCTAATATAATAAGCATTGAAGCATTGACCCAGAGCATTATCGATTAGGTAGAACATAATCTTGAGAATCTTAAATTTGCTTGAAAATGTAAATCCTAATATCTTATTCAACCTTGTATCTTTATTTCACCAGAAAATAAATGTTTTTTTTATTTATTTTTGGTTGAATTAACTCACACTAAAAGACAAATATTTTTGTGTATTTCTTTTCAATGGAATTAACTCACAAAAGCTACTTTCTTGCTTCCAAAGCAATTAACAGACAGAAAAACAAGCTAGCATGCATTCCCTCATTGAATTCCACATGTGCCACGTTCTCCGCCAGATGATGGCATTCACTACCTCTTTAGGACTCGTCGGAATTGGAAATTCACTTTTCTGATCAATGCTCATTTTTTAATAAAAAAGGGTGTGGCCGTTGGAAAAATACCACCATTATAAAAGGAATTATGAAGAATGAATTCCTATCTTTAACGATATTTGGTTATTTGAAAAATGGTGTTATTATTCTCTTTTAAATAAAGAAAAAATTTGATTATTTAAAGTACTTTTTCCTTTATGAATTGGATTGTAACAGGATATATTTGATCTATATTTCCGTCATCAAGTAGTTCAATGAGCTTTTACAACATTAAATACAAAAATTGTGATAATCCCAAGACTTTTTTTATTTTATTTAATGGCATATGATAGCTTATTTGTTTAATGGCATATGATAGTTTATTTGTTTAATGACCTATGATAGTCTCTCATAAAAAGAAACATCACAATATGTTAAACACATATTTTCATATATTGTGTATGCCATCAAAAAGAAATGATCAATGGCTTGATTAAATCACGGTTTATTCAAAGTCATTAAACAAAAACAATATGGCAGATTCAAACTTGCCCCTCATTCGATCTCAGTTATAAACCTTTGAAGTGAGTGTGACTATTATGGCTCGGTGTAGTATACTTAAAAAACAATTTAGGTTAGAATGGGAATGATAATACAACTTTAGTGAAATACATCATTCGATCTCAGTTATAAACCTTTGAAGTGAGTGTGACTACTATGGCTCGGTGTAGTATACTTAAAAAACAATTTAGGCTAGAATGGGAATGATAATACAACTTTAGTGAAATACATCATTAGATCTCAGTTATAAACCTTTGAAGTGAGTGTGACTACTATGGCTCGGTGTAGTATACTTAAAAAACAATTTAGGCTAGAATGGGAATGATAATACAACTTTAGTGAAATACATCATTGATGCATTGAAGCACATTTAGAGTATAATTTTCCTAATAGAAAAATTGTTCATACAGAAATTCCAAGAGCTCTAAAAATGCTTTCATGGAACGCACTTATGAATTGATGAAATGTTTTATGGAAACTTACTATATGAGTTTTAGTTGCAACAATAAAATAATATAATAGTATTGACAGTCTCCAAACAATTAAGATTCATTGGAAAAATAGCATAAGCCATTTCTATAATCAACTCAGTAAAAGGATAACAATGTTTTTACAAATAAGAGACAAGGTCACACATTAATACATGTTGATTTCCATTGCAATTAAATTACACTTAGACGTTAGCAATGCCAAAGTAACAATATAAAGAATCATAAAATTGAGCGGAAATATGTACGTTAATATTCTATTGTGATGTGTCGGTATGGTGTTCAATTGTCTTGGGAGCAGATACTTGGCAAACGCATATTAATGTTGGTAGGTACACAGTTTCATCGAGACTTTGTAAAATCATTTATGTTATTTTACCTTAGTGGTGAACATCTTCAACTTAGACCTTTGGGTTGCGTAGGAATGTACAAGACTTTAGTTAAAACATATGGGTTGAGATTGTCTAGAGTCTATGTTCCCAGAATATGTGCACTATGTCAGGTGAATATGTGTGTTATGTCATATGAATACATGAATATATAGGTAGGCACCATCAAAACACTGTAGTATAAATATTCTACTTTTTTAATTTTTTGGGGGAACATTTTTTCAACCAGTTTTACTTAAAATCTAGTTAAAAAATTAGAAGAATTGTTGGAATTTAGTTATTGAGATTGCACAATCCAAGTGCAACAGGGTTTTTTCAATGTGCTAAATCCATTTGTTTTTAAAATAAAGTAATTACTCCCACTAAATTAGTTAGCTGAGTTATTTGTTGTTTATGCATTGTGAGGTTTACATGGTAAAATAGCAATTAGATCTTGACATTGCATCTAGACAATTCTTGGTAGTTAGATCTAGATATGGCATCTAGTTATTTCTAGAGAGATCTTCTTCAATGCTTGTGTTTATTCTTATATGTTGTAGCAATTGTTTTAGCAACTCTTACAGTTCTCAACTTCATTAATTTGCAAATTTTAACCTAAGTTTTCCCTAATATATTTATTATTCAATTTTTTTTTAAAACATTACATTTTTCAAATTTTCTACTTTCTCATAATGAATTTTCTATTGGTTGAAATTTTTTTGATATGACGTAATTCCCCTTGTATGTTGCAAACTTTTTGGGTGAATTGTCAAGATTATAAATTAATTTCCAAAATAAATTTATATAAATTATATAATTAGTTTTTTCAGAGGTTTTGAATCTATTGCATTGCATTCGAGGGACACTCTAGCTCTATGGCACTATTATGTGACATTCATGATAGGATTTGAAGCTCCCATTTTCCAAACTCTGACTCCTCCTGACATTAGTGACAGGATGTCACACACCCACTACAACAACTTAGATTTTTCATTTTTTTCTTCGAGGAACAGAATCCTCGAGACTTCTATGGGGCCTAGCATAGACCCTCTCTTCCCTTATCCTCCTCCAAACAACCACAAGATGGCCTTAGTGCAAGCACCTTTCGCAACTCGTGAATCGGGAATCAAGACTCTTGACTCCCTTTTCTCCAAACACCGATACCCGAGATACTATACAGGTATGGCTCCCTCCTCACTAGCGCCTGCTACAGGTAACCGTAGGCTAGGCCAAAAACTAGCACCACTCGCAAGCTCTCCATTTGAGGTGTTGAGCTCTCGTGCTCCTCCTTCGTGAATCCCCAAGAGGCGAGAGGTCAATGTTGTGTGGACTCTGCCAAAGCGACGCGCACATGCCACTTGTCAACCCAGCTATACTCTGCTCACGAGCTATGTTGTCGCTGTCCGTTGCACAAGACCTCATCTCTCGGTGTTTCGTGGCCTTAGCGATCAAGGTGCAATTTCTACATCCTGTGAAACCCCGAGCCACGATAAGTCCACGGTGGGTTGACTCTTTCCCAGTGTGACACATGTCCACCACTGGTCACCCACTTCCTAGGCTAAATACTAGCGCTATTCGCATCTCGCGACTTCGCGAGTTGGAGTGTTGAGCCCTCATGCTCTTCCTTCGAGAGTTCCCGAGATACGATAAGTCAACAATGGGTTGACTCCTTCCCAGGCGACATGTGTTCATCACCTGTCATTCGTTTCCACCTTTCTCTGGGCACTTGTAGTTACGCCACCTTTCAACCACGCGGTCCCCACTTAAGGATGGGTCACGTGTTTGCACGAGCCCTCAGTGCTCAGCACTTCGCGACTTCTACAATCGAAAAGAAACTCCCTCAAGTTTCGAACCCCCGATAGGCAATAACCATGAAAATTCTGATCCGACAGTTCTCTCATGCCTTGGATCCAACGGTCACGATCACGTCGCAATCTCGTGAATCGTGAGTTCATGCAGCCCTACCATTGACCACTCCAAGTCACGAGTTAGCAAAATGCTACTTTCCTGCCTATACAAAGGCTAAGATCGACGGTCAATAGGGCTTCGTCAGATCCTTGGATCTACGGTCTTGGGTCCCATCGCTACTTGCGAAGGTTGAAAGGGGCGAAGTGTTAACGCATGCGCTCCTTCTCTAGATCCATCGGTCTTGACAGATCTGGGGTATTCTCGAAAATATTCTGACCATTCGTCTACCAAATGATAGGGTACTCTCTCTTTCTATAATTGGGCTCGTTATCCCTTCTGAGCTTGAATCACAAAATTCAAGTTCTCAGGGCTTCAAACTCCCACGACTCCAAGACCTTAGAGAGTTATCCTTCCTTGCATAAGGTTTCCAGACCCGGATTGCATGAACCTTCAGACAGTTCTTGGGCAATCGTCCCTAATCTCAATCGAGTTTCTGGGTAAAGGTTCGACATGGTTCCAAGGTTTATGGGGTAATCCCCAGGGAAGAGCACTCTCGAGGGGCTTTCCCGGAACATTATGAGAGTCGAGCAAACAAGACAATTCTTGGTGGAGCGAACTCATGCCCCAAACTTAATCATTTGTACAAAAACCAATGATGGCACGTAAGCGTACACATACATCCATTATTTCCAGTTTAAAACACCAAGCAATCATTCCACACAGAGATTATTATGGGAATATAAACATAAGCATGTATTCACGATATTCAATTCGAAATACAAGGCATAACACACTTATCTGATCTACCAGGAGTGATGCAACTGCTGAGAGGGGTTCTCGTTTCCACCCAACCATAGGCTCAGTGAATCCAAACGGATTTACCACTAGCCACCCATGAGCTAGACCACGATGCTTTGAGGTTCAGTCTCCTACTTCCAGCTCAACAGAAATCAAGGATGAAGGTTACTCTCCTTCTCCTAATGTGGGAAAATAATCCAGGACGAACGTTACTCTCCTTCTCCTGGTATTTAGAATTCCCTGCATTTCCATGGTTTCTCCAATCTCTTTCGCGATCCCCCGTCGCGCGCACTGCTCTCTTTCTTACCACATTTCCTCTCTTACCAATTTATGTCTGCAAGGTTGCGTGTGGCACGAATTCTGTCATCTGTGGTCAGGTCTGAGGGTTGTTACAGATGGGTGGTTCACCCCCATCCCCTCATTAACTCTTGAGGAGCCTCCCTACCTACCAATCTGACAGGAAATCCATTCCAGGATCAGAGAGTTTCTTTGGTTGGTGAGCAAGTATAAACCAGTACGGTACTGGCTCGGTGGAAGTTAACACAACCATTTCAGGTCCCTTCCACCACCTCTCATTAGCCATCATGGTCTCTTTTAGCACATCCCCCTCTCATCAATCATACAACACATATTCATTATATAATTTACATTCATCGACCTTTTATGCAAAGGTCCGTCAAATCAAACATTCACATCTTTGAGTTTGCCACAATTCTTGGCCAACATAGTTATTTTTACAGACTGGGGAAAACAGGGTGTTACAATTCCCTCGCCCTTAAAGGAATATCGTCCTCGATGTTCTATCTATCAATATGACATGTATGTTTAGAAGTAAACAAAATTGGATATGCTTGTTTCATGGCATCTTCCATTTCCCACATATCCTCATTTGGGCCAAAATGTTTCCACTGCACCTTGACATGTGCAATGGTTCAGTTCTTGAGTGGGGTTTCCTTTCTGTCCAATATGCATTGAGGTTCTGGCAGGAATTCTCCCTCTGGTTCCACCTGGATCACAGACCAGTCAATTATATGATTAGAATCATGTACATATCTCTTCAATAATAAAACATGGAAAACATTATGTGCTTTTATTGTGGGAGGAAGTGCTAGCCTATAGGCTACAGGTCCCACTCTATCTATAACTTCAAAGGGTCCAAAATACCAAGGTGCCAACTTGGCACAAGATCCCATCCTCAGGGAACTCTTCCTGGGCCTAACTCTGAGATATACGCGGTCTCCCGTCTTGAATTCTCTCAGAGTTCTCTTTCAGTCGACGTAACTTTTCTGTCTGTTCTGAGAGACCTTTAGATTTTGTTTTATCTGAGTCACTTGTTGTTCCATTTCTTTCAACATGTCGGGTCCAATAGTAACTCTATTCATGGGATTACTCCAACTAATTGGAGTATTGCATGGTCTACCATAGAGGACTTCGAAAGGGCTCATCTTCAGGGATTCTTGGTAGCCATTGTTGTAGGTGAATTCCACCAGTGGAAGGAAATCTTCCCACTTCTTGGGTTGATGCATTACATGCATTTTTATCATGTCCTCCAATATTTGGTTCACTCTTTCCGTCTGTCCATCGGTTTGAGGATGATAGGCGGTGCTAAATAGTAATTTGGTCTCTAGATCAACCATCAAGGATTTCCAAAAGTTGGAAGTAAATTTCGTGTCTCTGTCAGACACGATATCTTTAGGCATACCATGTAGTCTGAATATCTCCTTCATGAATATGCTGGCGATATCTATTGCCTTGCAAGTCTATTTGACAGGGATAAAATGGGCAGACTTGCTCAATTTATCCACCACTACCATGATGGCGTCATTCTGTTTGGTCAATGTTGGTAATCCGGTGATGAAATCCATGGAAATGGTTTCCCACTTCCATTCTGGGATTGGTAGAGGTTGTAATAATCTTGCTAGGTGTTGGTGTTCTACTTTTACCTGTTGGCATTCTATGAATTTGGCTAAGTACTCAGCTATGTCTTTCTTCAATCCAAGCCAATAGAATTGTTTCTTGGTGGCTGTGATCATCTTCTGGTATCCAGGATGACCAGTATATGGTCTTTATGTAGTTCATCCATTATGAACCTCTTAAAGTCATCACATTCTGGAATATACAATCTATTTTTGTAAGTTAGCAGACCTCCATCTATCATCTAGTAGCCTTCATACTTTATTCCTGTGGGTTCTTGCTCTATGTACGAGGTCACGGTCTTGAAGAATGTGTCTGTTGCTTTTGCATTCCTGACTCTTTCCTTGACATTTGTCTTGCAGGTGCTCATCGCTGCCAGATGAATTGTTTTCATACTTCTGCTAAGGGCATCAACCACCTTATTTTCCTTTCCCTTGATATGTTTGATTTCGAAATCAAACTCACTAAGAAGGGCCATCCACCTAGATTGTCTAGCATTGAGTTTTGGCTGGTCAAATAGATATCACAATCCACAGTGGTCTGTCATAAGTACAAATTTTCTTCCCAAGAGGTAATGCCTCCACATTTTTAAGGCATGCACTATGGCGGCCAGTTCTAGATCATGGGTCACATAGTTGACTTCGTGCTCATTCAATTTTTGGGATTCATAGTAGACTATACTTCCTCCTTGCATAAGGACTCCTCCGAGCCCTTCCTTGCAGGCATCTGTGCACATGAGGAAGTTAGCTTCGGGATCAGTGATCTTCAACATGGGTGCATGGGTCAGTAGATGTTTTAGGGATTGAAATCTTTCTTCACATTCTTGTGTCCACGTGAATTTAGCTCCCTTCTTCTGGAGGGCAATGATTGGACAACCAGTCTTGGAGAATCCTTTTATAAATCTCCTATAGTATCCTGCTATGCCCATAAAGCATCTAATATCTGAAATGTCCTTTGGGGTAGGCCACTCCATGATAGACCTGACCTTGTTAGGGTCTACTACTACTCCTTCTTTAGATATGACATGGCCCAAGTAATGTATTTGCTTCTTTAAAAAGTTGCACTTGCTAAATTTGGCATAGAGATGATGTTCTCTTAGCACTTGAAGCACGAGTCTAAGATGTTCCTCATGTTCCTCTCTATTCTTGGAGTAAATTAATATATCGTCAATAAAAACTAGTACAAATTTGTTTAGGAAATTGTTGAGCACATTGTTCATCAAGCACATAAAAGTGGCAGGGGCATTGATTAATCCAAATGGTACTACCACAAACTCATAGTGACCATATCTCGTCCTGAAGGCAGTTTTGTGGATGTCTTCACCCTTGATTTGGACTTGATGGTATCCAAATCTCAAGTCAATCTTTGAGAAGATGGAAGCACCTCCCAATTGATCGAATAGGTCATCGATCCTGGGTAAGGGGTACTTGTTCTTATGGTTACCTCATTTAGTTGTCTATAATCTATGCATAGTCATAGGGTACCATCTTTCTTCTTTACAAACAGAATTGGTGCTCCCCATGGAGACACGTTGGGCTGGATATAGCCTTTGTCCATCATTTCTTTTAGTTGTAATTTAAGCTCAACTAGCTCGGGTGTGCTCATCCTGTAGGGTGTCCTAGACACTGGCACCGCTCCTAGTGCAAGTTCTA
>ML780033.1:1372513-1390800 GCA_009831015.1 Picea engelmannii | reverse complement strand
AATTAGAATAGACACTAGATGGTTGGTGATCATACCTTCCATCTCCACCACTGAAGCTTGGTGGTCAGCTTGTTTATTATCCAAGGCTGCATAAATTTGTGGCACACTCCTGGCCATGTCATTGATGGTGGTAGCTTCTTGAATGTTGTAAATTCTCTGACTGTTCTGTTGTTGGTGCGGGCAGTCCCTCAGTAGATGTTCTTCTCCACAACCCCAACATTTCAAGGGTTCTCTTTTTGGGTTATCAATCTTTCCTGGGGTAGATCCAGAAGGTTTACTTCCGCTCTAGGAGGGGAAATTCTGCTCGTGTACACTTCGGGTTGGGAAGCTCATCCTTGAGTCCTTTTTATAGTTTTTAAATCTTGGGGATTTAAACCCCTTTTTCTGGAATCCTGAAATATTCTTCTGCTTCTAGTTTTCTCGAGGTTTTGTCTGATGCCCCAGTTGTTCATAACAATATCTTGCCTTTCGGATAGTGTCTTCTAGGGTCTTTGGCTCATCAAACTCAATCCTGTTTTGATAGTCCTTAGGTAGTCCACTGATGAATCGTTGCACCTTTTCCTTCTCTGCTTTTATATAGGGTACATACCTCAGTAATTCGAGGAATCTGGTGACATATTCCTCTATGGTGTGTTGCCCCAGCTTGAGTTCATAGAATTCTTTAGTCTTTTCGTCAAAATACTTTTCTGATAGATACTTCTTTCTGAAGTATTTCTCAAACTGTTCCCAAGATAGGTCCTCTTCGTGAATCCCTTTTACATTCTTAAGGTCTTCCCACCAAATGGAATCCTTTCCATTCAAGTTGAAAGTGGCTACTCGAGCCTTCAAATTTTCTGAGAAGTCATGGATTCTAAAATACTTCTTTAGTCCAAGAATCCAAGCCTCTTCTTCCTACCCTTTCTTTATTTCACCGTCGAAAGAGGGTGGTTTGGCCTTCTTGAATTCTTTGAGATTGTGACTTTTGGAAGGCTTTCGCTTCTTCTATTTTCTTCTGGAATAAGAACTAGTTCTACTACTAGAAGATCCCTCTGAGTCACCAGTTTCCTTTCCAGAGGAATCATCCGATGCTTGTCCCTTATCTCTGGGGTGGACCTTTCTCGAGGTGCTCTTCCCAGTGTGGCCACTTAAAAGGACACGTTTCCGTATCTCAGGTGGACTTCGACTTTTCTTTATCTGTCGTCGGTCCACGTGACTGGTGTCAGGTTCATGCTGCAATTGTCTTTGTATGTCAGATAAACTCTGCAGCAAGTCTGCATTAATTTATGTCTGCTTCTCTTACTCTTTTATCAACCTCTCGTTGTCGACCTTGCAGCTCTGTAGTTCGACCATGAGGCTTTTCACAGTCTCAGCTAGATCGGGAGGGGTCTCTATTGCTCTCCTTTCATCAGAATCTTTGTCTCTGTTGTGGGAGCCATCTCCCACTTCGTGGTGTGTCACCATTCTATGCGTCTACAATTTCCCGCAATTGATCGTCCGCTTGTTGTGCAAGAAAAACACTTATTGTTAGTCAACATTATATTCATTCACAATCAGCGCATAATTCATATTTTTCAAATGCATACACACAATAGGAATTTTCATTCTTAACTTCAGCTTTTTCTAAAGGGGTTAAGATAGAGGGTTACTCCTTTTAAGAGTACTTCAAATGGAGTTTTTGCACAACTCATTAATGAGCCCAAGCAGGCCAAGTGTTGTAACCACGCTCTAATACCAATTTGTCACACACCCACTACAGCAACTTAGATTTTTCATCTTTTTCTTCAAGGAACAGAATCTTCGAGACTTCTATGGGGCCTAGCATAGGCCCTCTCTTCCCTTATCCTCCTCCAAACGACCACAAGTTGGCCTTGGCACAAGCGCCTTTCGCAACTCATGAGTTGGGAAACAAGACTCTTGACTCCCTTTTCTCCAAACACCGATACCCGAGATACTATATGGATATGGCTCGCTCCTCACTAGCGCCTGCTACAGGTAACCGTAGGCTAGGCCAAACACTAGCACCACTCACAACCTCGCCAGTTGAGGTGTTGCGCTCTCGTTCTCCTCCTTCGCGAATCCCCAAGACGTGAGAGGTCAATGTTGCATGGACTCTGCCAAAGCGACGTGCACACGCCACTTGTCAACACCGCTATACTATGCTCATGAGCTATGTCACCGTCGCCTGTCGCATGAGACCTCATCTCTCGGTGTTTCATGGCCTTAGCGATCAAGATGCAGCTTCTTCATCCTGCGAAACCCCGAGCCACAATAAGTCCACAGTGGGTTGACTCTTTCCCAGTGTGACATGTGTCCACCACTAGTCACCCACTTCCTAGACCAAATACTAGTGCTACTCGCATCTCGCGACTTTGCGAGTTGGAGTGTTGATCCCTCAAGATCTTCCTTCGTGAGTTCTCGAGATACGATAAGTCAATAATGGGTTGACTCCTTCCCAGGCGACATGTGTCCATTACCTGTCACTTGTTCCCACCTTTCTCTGGGCGCTTGTTGTTACGCCACCTATCAACCATGCGATCCCCACTTAAGGATGGGTCATGTGTTTTCACGAACCCTCGGCGCTCGGCACTTCACGACTTCTACAATCGAAAAGAAACTCCCTCAAGTTTCGAACCCCCGATAGGTAATAACCACGAAAGTTCTTATCAGATGATTCTCTCTTGCCTTGGATCCAACGATCATGATCACGTCGCGATCTCATGAATCGTGAGTTCATGCAGCCCTACCCTTGACCACTCCAAGTCGCGAGTCAACGAGAAGAAACTCTCCTGCCTATACAAAGTCTAAGATTGACAGTCAATAGGACTCTGTCAGATCCTTGGATCTATGGTCCTGGGTCCCATCGCTACTTGCGAAGGCTAAAAGGGGTGAGGTGTTAATGCCTGCACTCCTTCTCTAGATCCATCGATCTTGACAGATCTAGGGTATTCTTGAAAGGATTTTGACTATTCATCTACCAAATGATAGGGTATTCTCTCTTTCTATAATTGGGCTCGCTATCCCTTCTGAGCTTGAATCACGAAATTCAACTTCTCGGGGCTTCAAACTCCCACGACTCTGAGACCTTAGAGAGCTATCCTTCCTTGCATAAGGTTTCCAGACCCGGATTGCATGAACCTTTAGATGATTCTTGGGCAATCATCCCTAATCTTAGTCAAGTCTCTGGGTGAAGGTTCAACACGATTCCAAGGTTAATGGGGTAATCCCCGGGGAAGAGTATTCTCGAGGGGCTTTCCCAGAACATTATGAGAGTCGAGCAAACAAGAAAATTCTTGGTGGAGCGAACTCATGCCCCAAACTTAATCATTTGTACAGAAACCAACGATGGCATGTAAGTGTACACATACATCCATTATTTCCAGTTTAAAACACCAGGCAATCATTCCACACAGAGATTATTATGGGCATATAAACATAAGCATGTATTCATGATATTCAATTCGAAATACAAGGCATAACACACGTATCAGATATACCAGGCATGATGCAACTGCTGAGACGGGTGCTCGTTTCCACCCAACCGTAGGCTTAGTGACTCCAAACGGATTTACCACTAGCCACCCCCAAGATAGACCATGATGCTTTGAGGTTCAGTCTCCTACTTCCAACTCAACAGAAATCAAGGACAAAGGTTACTCTCCTTCTCCTAATGCAGGAAAATAATCCAGGATGAAGGTTACTCTCCTTCTCCTAATGCAGGAAAATAATCCAGGATGAAGGTTACTCTCCTTCTCTTGGTATTTAGAACTCCCTACGTTTCTAGGGTTTCTCTAGTCTCTTTCGCGATCCCCCATCGTGCGCACTGCTCTCCTTCTTACCACATTTCCTCTCTTGCCAATTTTTGTCTGCAAGGTTGTGTGTGGCGCAAATTCCACCGTCCATGGTCAGGTCTAAGGGATGTTACGGATGGGCGGTTCACCCCCATCCCCTCATTAACTCTTGAGGAGCCTCCCCACCTACCAATATAATGGGAAATCCATTCCAGAATCAGAGAGTTGCTTTGGTTGGTGAGAAAGTATAAACCAGTACAATATTGGCTCAGTGGAAGTTAACGCAACCATTCCAGGTCCCTTCCACCACCTCTCATTAGCCATCGTGGTCTCTTTTAGCACATCCCCCTCTCAGCAGTCATACAACACATATTCATTATATAATTTACATTCATCGACCTTTTATGCAAAGGTCCGTCAAATCAAACATTCACATCTTTGAGTTTGCCACAGTTATTGGCCAACATAGTTATTTTTATAGACTGGGGGAATTAGGGTGTTACACAGGATTTGAAATTCCTAACTTCTCACTGTAATCGAAGTCTCTGCATGCATGAGGGCAATGCTCCACTTTGATGATGGATCCCTCTGTGTGCGATAACCTCCCTCTACCTTTTAGAGAAGGAATAAACTCCCATATAAACCAAGATAAGTGTTGCAACATTTTTTCATTGTGAAGAGTTCGAGGATATCTCGCAAGGCAGGACAATGCCTAAAGCTACATAGGCACATGAATGATAGCTCAAATTAGAAACAATTTATTAGTTCAGGTTGCACACTAAAGCATATTATTATTATTATTTTTATAAGCCTCCTGAACAAAACAAAATTCATAGTAACAGTGTTAATAGCTACGTTGTGCAGGTTGTTTTTGTTCATTTCTCTAGAATAATATGAGAGGTACTTACTTATTGCCTTGGTTTCTTGGGCGTTTTGTGATGTGCACTACCCTTCTCAAAATATGGAGGAAGGATTCCCACTTATTACTATTGATGGAGTCTCCAATGAACACAAAACTCTTTCCTCTCAACCTCTCCAGTAGGTTCGTAGCATTCAACCTCCAAGGCATCCACTTCTCTATTATTATTTTTAGTACACAATATCATCAAGCGAGAGTAGGCGCTTGTATCTGCTAGGGAAAAAGGCATGAAAAAATAGTCGAAGGGTGAGAGCTTTAAAACTTGAAAAAGGAATGAAAAAATAGTAGAAGGGTGAGAGCTTTAAAACTTTACTTTTGAAAGTTACTTGATGTTAAATATATATGTTGTTACTTTACTATTTGCAATGTAATTTTTTGATTGTTTAGTTGCCAAAAATGTGTATATTGATTAAGAATTGAACTTAGATATTCAATCATTTTTTCCAAATATAATGGTTACAATATCATAAACAAAATTACATTTATCTTATTGATGAACTAACAAGCCAGTATTTCAATACAGAAAATGAAATCCATCATTATATAGAAAAGGGAAGAAAGTGATTGTTTAGTTGCCAAAAATGTGTATATTGATTAAGAATTGAACTTAGATATTCAATCATTTTTTCCAAATATAATGGTTACAATATCATAAACAAAATTACATTTCTCTGATTGATGAACTAACAAGCCAGGATTTCAATACAGAAAATGAAATCCATCATTGTGTATTAAAGGGAAGGAAGGGAGGGAATAAAAATTCCACTTACCTAATTGATGAAAGAACAAGGGAATGGAAAAGCATCTTGGAAGCGCAACCTTTACAAAAATTAAGGCATAAACAAAAGCATTCACACTGCAACTAACTATCTCCCTTTAGCAAGTTGTTCCCACCTACATTTCACATAACTATTCATAAAATCCCAACTTAAATTGCAGTGATGGTCTCATGCTAGACTTTGATGGCATCTTCCTTTTTTTTCCGAGAACTTGGTATAAAAAAATTGCAATTTTTCAGTGAAACAAAGAGAGTAGGAATGTTGAGTTGCACCACATTGCTAGAGGTCGTCCCCTTCTGCATTGTCCCCTTCTGCATATATTAGGTGATTTTTGCATGGAGATTCCACCACTTCAGTTAGGCATTCCCTTCGATTGCTCGATCTGTTGTGTCTTCTCATAGAAATAACACTCTAATACAGTAAACATTGAAGCATTGATCTAGGGCATTATGGATTAGGTAAAGCATACTCTTGAGAATCTTAAATTTGCTTGAAGATGTAAATACTAATATCTTATCCGACCTTGTATCTTTATTTCATCAGATTGAAGATGTAAATCCTAATATCTGATTCGACCTTGTATCTTTATTTCACCAGAAGAAAAATATTTTTCTATATTTATTTTTAGTGCAATTAACTCACACCAAAAGAAAAATATTTTATGTGTTTCTTTTCAGTGGAATTAACTCACAAAATCTATTTTCCTGCTTCCAGAGCAATTAACAAACAAACAAACCAGCTAACATGCATTCCCTCGTTGAAGTCCACATGTACCACATTCTCCACTAGATGGCGACACGCTCTACCTCTTTTGGACTCGTGGGATTTGGAATTTCACTTTTCTGATCAAGGCTCATTTTTTAATAAAAAAGGGTGTGGCATTGGGCAATTACCACCATTACAAAAGGAATTATGAAGAATGAATTCTTATATTTAAAGATATTTGGTTCTTTGAAAAGTAGTATTATTATTCTTTTTTAAATAAAGAAAATGTTTGTTTCTTTAAAGTACATTTTCCTTTATGGATTGAATTGTAACACAATATATTTGACTTCGAGTAGTTCAATGAGATTTTACAACATTAAATACCAAAATTGTGAAAATTTTAAGACTTTTTTTATTTGTTTAATGGCATATGATAGTTTATTTGTTTAATGGCATATCATAGTCTCTCGTAAAAAGAAACATCACAATATATCAATACATATTTTCATATAGTGTGTTGACTTAGATTAAAGAATGGTTTTTTCAAAAAAAAATCCCCATTCTATCTTAGTTGTAAACCCTGGAAGTGAGTGTAGCTGCTAAGCTAGGTACAATATACTTCAAACAACAATAACCCCTATGAAATACATTATTGATACATTGAAGCACATTTATAATATAATTTTCCTAATAGAAAAATTGCTCGTACAAAAATACCAAGAGCTCTAAACATACTTCTATAGAACACATTCGTGAATTGATGCAATGCTTTAGTTGCACCAATAAAATAATAGTATGAGCAATCTAGCAATTAAAATGGAAAAATAACACAAACCATTTTTCGAATCATAGAAGAGACAAGTTCACACATTAATACACGTTGATTTCCGTTGAAAGTGACTTATGCTTTAACGTTGATTTCCATTGAAAGTGACTTATGCTTTTAACTAACTTTATCAATGCCAAAGTAACAATATAAACAACCATAAAATCGAGGGGAATATGTATGTTAATATGCTATTATTGACACGTACTTGCAGCTTTGCTGCTCTCGATCTTGTTTTACTTTAGTGCTGAACACTTTCAATGAGACTTTGGAAGATCAAATTTTATTTTACCTTAGTGGTGAACACTTCAACTTAGACCTTAGGGTTGCGTAAAAATCTACAAGACTTTTTTTAAAACATATGGGTTGAGATTGTCTAGAATGTATGTTTCCAAATTGTGTGCACTATGTCAGGTGAACATGTGTGTAATGTTATATGAATACATAGGTAGGAACCATCAAAACAGAGTAGTTTAAATATTATATTTTTTTGAATATTTGGAAACAGTTTTTCAACTATTTTTGTTCAAAATTTAATCACAATTTTAGAAGAAGTGATGGAATTTAGTTTTTGAGATTGCACAATGCTAGTGAAACAAGGGTGGTTTTTGAGGTTGCCAAATCCATTTATTGTTGGAATAATGTAATTACTCTAGTTGACTTAGTTAATTGACTTAGTTAATTAAGTTATTTGTTGTTTATGCATCCCTAGGTTTACATGGTCAAATAGCAATTAGATTCTAGTAAAAAATTCAAAAAATAAATATTTAGAGAATGTCATTCTTAATTATTAAACCTACTTAAACTATATATTACAATTAACCATATATTAATTGTTGGAGAATAATGGCAAAATACCATAGTTAGGAAATTATTAGAACAAATTACTATTGTAAGCTTTAAGTTGTTTTGCGATCCACACATTTAGGAGATTGTTAGAGGCTATCCTAACCTATATATTTGTATGCAATTTATCAAATTCAATATAGATTGTGTGAGCTTAGTCTCACTTCTCACTATGTGAGCCCTTGTGGCTTCATCGTATTGATGTGTTATTCTCAAATTCTAAGTTGGTATTAGATCTAGCTCCACATTCTCCTCGTCAAACATGGATTCTTCAGCTGGAAACACATCACACTGATATGTAGAATATAATAACTCGTCATGTTGGTTCTTCCTCCTCATCTGTTTCAACTCTTTTTTTTTTTAAACTTCAACTCAAAAAATCTCCATTAATATCTATTATCCATGTACAATATATCGATGAAAGAAGTAGCATAAGTGACCAACATCCATATTTTCTGAATGGAAAGTTTTGGCATTAACAAAAGTAGACATCTATTCCATTCACTAGACTCGTACAAGTAGGGAAGCTTTATCAAGATTGTCACCAAACTTTAGAGAAGAATTACACTTTCTTGAAGATTGTCTTGAAACACCATGTTTTGATTAAGCCTACAAAAAAGTTGCAATAGCAGACAATAGAAATGAAGTATCACTAAATGATGAAGATGAAATAGAATGGGAAGAAACAATTGATACAGCTGATGAAGTTCATGGCATTCTGATGCATTGGAGTCCTGAAGAAATTAGATTTTACTATGATTTAATGTTGCAACAAATTGATGATCAAAAGCCCAATAGTGAAGAGAAAACAAATAATGGTATGTGGCAGTAGTTCACATACAAACAATGAACAATCTTAAATAATTTTCAGATTGATGACAAACACCAACAATAAGATTAAGGATAAGAAGTTGAAACATGGAATTTTCAGCAAAAGAGGAAGGCTTAAATTAAAAATCCATAGAGGTTTCAGAAGAAGAGAAAAACTCACTCATACAAGAAGTTGAAACAAATTTTAAGGTTATGTTTGAATTGTGCTTTGTAATGTTTGTAAGCCTAGCTGAGACTAAGACCGGCATGCATGTTATGTATTGACATTGTATTAAATTCATTTCTCCATTAAGGGGGAGTGTTGGAGAATAATGGTGAAATGTCATAGTTAGGAAATTGTTAAAACGAATTACTATTGTAAGCTTTGAGTGGTTTTCAGATCCACACATTTAGGAGATTATTAGAGACTATCCTAACCTATATATTTGTATGCAATTTATCAAATTCAATATAGAGTGTGTGAACGTAGTGTGTGAGCCCTTGTGGCCTCACCTTATTGTTGTGTTATTCTCAAATTAAATTTAATAAACTAAAAAAAACAAACAACTAAAAAACATTAAAAAGTAAAGTATTATTTTTCTTCCTTCTTTTAATTAATTTTTAAATCATACCCATCTTAAGCATTGTTCTTGTTGGTATTGGTTGGGTTTATGTGCATGGTTGCAAGGGAGATTGAATCTTATTGTATATCTTCATTGTGCATAACTAGAACATCCACATTATAAAGGTGGTTGATATACTTCTATCCATCATATCAATCACTTTTATTATAAATAGGCAAGATAAGGGTTTGAGTTTCACATTAAAGTTAAGATCATTAGCCTTTTAGATTAAAGTTACATATATATTTTTCACATTTCTTTATATTTCCATAAAGATGATTAATATGCATAACAATCTATGTATATTTGAAGTTTGAATGACAAACCAAAAGACATCCAAATGTAAAAAGAAAATCGTATATCTAGACTTAACATTGCTCCCATGATTTATCTAATAAAATTCCATCTTCATTCTCATTCATTTCAAAAATCAATATTAATAAGTGGATCTTCACTCATTCTTTGTAGGTGATTTAATTAATAGCTCATAGATGTAAGGGTTATAACACTTCCTAGTGTTCTGCACATCCATGAATTGGCCAAAAATTTGATTTCTATAACCAAAATGGACAATGTAGGGTAAAAACATTATTTGAAAAAGAAACATGCATGATGGTTCAAGGAGATGTGGTGTTTTTGAAGGGAGTTCGGATTGGAACTCTGTATAAGCTGCAAGGAAGAATTGTTAGTGATAGGTGTAATAGTTCCATTGTTCCTGATATTGGAGCAAAAAAATAAAAAAATCGTACAATCTCGGGAGAAAAGGTTATGTTGTGGCATCAAAGACTGGGGCATATTAGAGAGAAGGGTCTTCGACTACTACACAATAAAATTATGGTTGAAGGTATGTATAACTGCTCTCTGGATTTTGATTTCTATGAACATTGTGTATATGGGAAGCAGAATTGGGTAAGATTCCCCTTTGGTGCAACGAGGGAAGAAGGAATTTTACAACCAGTGCATAGTGGTGTGTTTGGACTTGTGTCGGTTCCATCATTGGGAAAATATGTGTACTAGTCTCATTTATAAATGAATTCTCAAGGAATACTTGGATATATTTCTTCAGGAAGAAATAAAAAGTCTTTGACGGGTTTAAATATTTTAAGGCTCTTGTTGAGAATCAAACGAAGAAAATAATTAACATGTTGAGGACAGATAATGGTGGAGAATTCTGCGGGAATGAATTTGAAGAATTCTGTAAGAAGTGTGATATATCAAGGCAAAATACTAGTCCATATACACCTCAACATAATGGAGTTTCATAAAGATGAACAAGATGTTGATGGAAAAAGCAAGGTGCATGCTCATTGGTTCCGGTTTAGGGAAAGAATTATGGCCAGATGCAGTGGGTATTGCATGTTACATGGTCAACAGATCACCCTCATCAACATTGGATGACAAGACTCCACAAGCAGTATGGATTGGTAAGAAACCTTCTCTCACACATCTCAAGGTATTTGGCTGTGAGGCCTATGTTCATGTTCCAAAGGAAAGCAAGAGTAAACTAGATAAGAAGGATGAAAAGTGTATCTTTATTGGGTATAAAGATGGTCTCAAAGGTATAAACTTTGGAACACAGAAACTAAGAAGGTTGTGTATAGCCAAGATGTGGTATTTAGATAAATAAAGGATGTTGTGAAACAAGAAGTCTTACCAAGTAAGGAATAACCAAATAAAACAGAGTTTGAGCCAAGGGATGATGAATCAAATTCTACAGAAGAACATGAATTAGCAGAAGAAGATCCTCATACTCGAGTATTGAGGAGATCTGTGCAGGAAAAAAGGCTACCGGAAAGGTATACTCCATCTAATTTCCGTTCAAATTTTTCTTTGTGTATTACTAATGATGATCCTAAAATTGTTAGGGAGGCAGTGGATTCAGAGGATGTAAAACTCTGGAAAAAGGCCATGGTTGAATAAATGATAGCCTTGGATAAGAATGAGGCTTGGTATCTAGTGGAGTTGTCAACTGGAAGAAATCACATTGGTAGAAAATGGGTATTTAAAAAGAAGTTGAATGCAGAAGGAAAAGTGGATAAACACAAAGCTCAGTTAGTAGAAAAGAGTTATTCCCAGGTTGAGGGAATTGATTTTGGTGAGATTTTTTCTCTTGTAGCCAAGTTAACTTCTATTCGATTTTTGTTATCTGTTGTTGTTGCGTTTGATTTTGAAGTAGAATAGATGGATGTGAAAACAACATTCCTACATGGGGATCTACAAGAAGAAATCTATATGAACCAGCCAAAATGCTTTGTTGTGAAGTGAAAGGAGTTGGTATGCAAGATGAAAACATTCATGTATGGTTTAAAACAATCACCAAGGATGTGGTATAAAAAATTTGATACTTGTATGCTCGGACTTGGCTTCACAAGAAGAAAAGCGGATCACTGTGTGTATTTTAAATTAGTTGGTGATCATTTGATTTATTCGGTCTTGTATGTGGATGACATGTTGCTGATAGGAAACAAGAAGGAGATTATACAAGATGTGAAAACTTAGTTTTCCTCTAAATTTGACATGAAGGATCATGGTTCTACAAATTTCATTTTGGGCATGGAAATTAAAAGATATCGTAAAAACAGGAAACTCTATTTAAATCGGAGAAAATATGTGGAGACAATATTGCATAGGTTTAATATGAAGGAATGTAAACAAGTTAGGGTCCCTATTCTTGTAGGTGTAAAGTTATCTGCGGATAAGTATCCCAAGACCCAAGAAGAGGAGGACATGTCTCGTGTTCCATATGTGAGTGTGGCCGATAGTTTGATGTATGCAATGGTCTGCACTAGACCGAACATTCCACATGTAGTGGGCATTTTGAGAAGGTATATGTCAAAACCAAGGAAGGAGCAGTGGACAATAGTAAAGAGGGTTTTCAGGTATTTGTGTGGCACTGCTAGTTATTGATTGTGCTACCAAGGAAGACCAGGATTGGACAGAGTGTTTTACATACATGATTTTGTAGATGCAGACTAGGATGGATATTTGGATCGTAGGAGATCTACAAGTGGGCATGTGTTTAACCTATTTGGAGGAGAAATCAATTGGATGAGAAAAAGACAATTTGTAGTGGCACTTTCAACTATAGAAATTGAATACATGGTAGCCACTCATGCAAGCAAGGAACCAGTATGGTTACAAATATTTTGTTCAGGTATTGGGTTGGTACAACAAGTTGTAGGGATATATTGTGACAATGAGAGTGCAATTTTTCTAGCGAAGAACTCGACATATCATTCAGAGACAAAGAATATCGATGTTCAATATCACTTTGTGAGAGATATGGTTGAAGAAAAGAAGGTGTTGTTGATGAAGGTGAACACTTTTAAGAATGTTGCAAATTCATTTATAAAATCTATGAGCACTGAGAAGTTCTCTTGTTGTAGAGGATCTATGGGCATTTTTTCCTTGGATTGTTGGCTATGTAACCCTATAACCCCCTATATGAAAATAAAACAACAAGTGGGAGACTGTTGGATATGTGTTATATTATTTGCATGACTAGAACTATGTTGCATTGGGTGCACATGCAGATAAGAGGGGGGGATCTAGGCCCCCCCTTGGGGGTATCTTTCCCTCTGCACAAGGGTTTGGGGGAAGATCCTCAAGGGAAAAAAATTGCTCATTTTTCGTGTCCATTTTTAGGCGGTCCTAATTTTTTGTGTCTATTTATGGGCAATTTTTCGTTGATGGTTTTCTATTTTTGGTTAAGGAATTAGGGTTGTTGATTAATCTAGGTCATTGGATTAGGGCTTTGGATGTCTCTGGCTCCTATATGTATATTGTATTATAAACAATGTATGATGTGAATGAATATAAAATATGTTGGTTTTCCGAGGGAAAAGTCTCTCTGTAATGTGTGTATTTTTCATTGTATATTTTCTATTCTTGAAAATCTATTTGTATTAAAATATTTTACAAGGTTAAAATCTACAATTTTGACATTTCTAGCTTGCATTTGATTGTTTTAAGTAAAATAACATAAATATTTAAAAAATACCACAACTGTCTTCCAATATTCATAATCTTGATTTTGACTATCTGTAGCATCAGGTTAGGGAAATTTACTCTAATCTTGTAAATTAACATGGGTTTTATATTAGTTTTTCTAATTGTTTATAATTAAATTACCATAAATACTATATTGATCTTTTTATTTTAAAAAATATTAATTTTAAAAATTAATTAAACATAAACCTAAAATTTCCAACCATTTAGAAATCGTATTAATTATTAATATTTCTTCATCCTCCATTTGAACTTCTTCATTAAAAAAACTTATTCATATATGCATCATACATAAGGACATAACAAAATGCAAAAGTGAAATGACATTTTATTTCAAAACTTATATAAAACAAGGGTAGTTGTTGAGCAACAAGTCCCTGCTAAGAAGGTAGAAATATCGCTTCCCTAAAGTTAAGGACTTGTTGTTCAGTTATTCGTAGACAAGTTTCCAAATCTAAGTCGTCTGTTAGAAATAGAATGACCTACCTTTCCTAAGATTTTTGGATGATTACAAAAATATTATATAGTTGCAGTGACCATCAATTTGTATGGTTTCGTTGAATTGTTTTAGAATTAAAACATTGGACATTTGGAAGATGTCTTCAAGTATTATTTCCACTACCATTACATGACAGACTCTAGTTATAAATACATCATGCGATATTGATTATGATAGAAACAAAAGTTTTGAGAGTCTTTCAAAGAAATAATTACATTGGATATTCTTACATGTTTTGGCCCGAAGATATGACGAAGGATAGGAAGAAATTTTACCATGAAGACTAGAAACGAATGTCTTACCAACTAAAGATAATGTTCAAACTAGTAAAGATAATGTTCAAACTATATTCTGGGCTAATCGTCCAAGGAATACACCAACAAACATAATGACGAAAACACCAAGTTGAAACATTGTATGTACGAAGAGTGCAACTTCAAATCAAGACAAAGAAGTTTAGGGTTTAAAACCCTAATATCGAGGATACATGCATAGTGTATATTGTTTCAATGATGGAACTTGAACTATT
This sequence comes from Picea engelmannii, assembly GCA_009831015.1. Classification (NCBI taxonomy): domain Eukaryota; kingdom Viridiplantae; phylum Streptophyta; class Pinopsida; order Pinales; family Pinaceae; genus Picea; species Picea engelmannii. Next base: position 1,376,489 of record ML780033.1, on the reverse strand, counting down.
GTATTATGTTTAACATCAGTTGATCGGATTCTAGTTTGCAATTAATATGGTAGAGTGCCATTAGGTGAAGAAAAATATTTTTTTCTTTTAATTATTGTGGCGGAACCGGTCTAAATGTAGTTTACTCTTAAGCAGAAGGATCCATTATTATTTATACTATGAAGTTTGCATCGATGGATCTCCATTGTGTTCTCAAAGTCGTAACATGAATTTCCTTATATTTTTGTATTCACGGCTTCTAATTTAAAGGTGACTAGCTCTCCATAAGTCTGAGCATCTATGTCGTGAAAAAGTTGTGACTAGAGCCTTCTCAAGTGACGTGTGTCCTTCTGGCGGTTCCCAGTCTTTCCTCCATCTGTCATACCACGATTTTTCATGGGAAGTGCGTGGGTGACTAGAATGGAACTTCGACAAAGAATCTTAACAGTCGATCTCCTCAGCTCAATAGTCGATCACCCTTCCTATTATTGTCGGAAATAGATGGTCAGTTCCCATTTTTGATCCTATTTCCCAGGAGAATAAAGGCTTTGGAAGTATTGTGAATCCAAAGACTGATTGCCACAACAATTATGGTTAGAATTGAATTTGTCTTGTTAAGGTTTCGTATGTTATCTGGTTAGAACTTGCATTTATCTTGTTGGTACGCATGGGTGTTGGAGGTTCATAGCTATCAATACTATCCCCAGGAAAATATAATATTGCACCACAAAGAAACAAATCATATTTTGATCATTCTATCCAACATTAACATGCATCAAGGAGAATTTACCATTAACATGCATTCAATCCAACGATTTCATGCTCAAAGAAAGAGAGGCAATGGCCATGATACTATACCATTATCACACTCTGCAGAAGTAAAATCGGTAATCAACCTACACAACATACCGATGAATATTGTTATTAAAGGCTAGAAGACACGAAAAATTGTGAGTATTGTATACAGAATCAACAACCAACATTTTAGTTCATGGAAATGCATGGTAAGTATTTTTTCTATTTCTGGTTCAGCACTTGAATTAAAGCAATCGTCCCTATATATTCCTGCTCAAATTTATCGTCTGCCCACTTTCGTTCACAGTTAAGCTAGATTCAACTTCGCTTGTTTCTCGCTTTGCAAACCTATGGAGTGGAAAATGGCTTTCGAAGTTGTTGGCTTGTAGCAATAAAATGTTCTAAATATTAGCAGTTTGACATAATGCACTCTTCTAAATTTCAAATTGCATTGGCAAGACCTACAACCCTATTGCAAGAATTGTTTGGTGTGGGTTTCCATTTAACAAATAGATTTTGTTATCTTCTCAACCATATGAATTGCAAAGATTCATATGCGTTTCAGTTTTTGTGCCCATCATTGAGCATTTAAAAGACATTTTATTCAGAATTTTTAGTACTCCTCTCACTTACACCTCACTATCAGTCGTTGATCACTCAATGCTCACTAGTTGAATGGAGACACAGATAGTAACATCGAGGCAAGCAAGATCGAAAGTAGCAGGCGGGGATAATGAAAAGCAGCTAACGAGAAGGACATCCCTAATTCTTTCAATGACTATAGCCTTAGAATAGAATTTTGCAACATTCATTAAAGAATTCATAAAGTAAGGAGCTATGGTTAAGAGGGAAAACAATGAAACAAGCTCTCCAGGGTTGATGCAAAACCCTTATGATCCATAGGAGGATGGCTTATCTCATTGGAAAGTCTATATTACTACAGGAATATAGTTAGCAGTGGTTGCTCAGACTCGAGCTGGTTATGTTTCTTGCAAGAACCGGGAAAATAAATGTTTATGAAAATGAGTGCGACCATCCTAAGAAATTCTAGTTGCTAAACAATCAAACTAATCCAGGTTTGTTCTATTGCTAAATAATCCAACCTGTTAGCAGAATAAGAAATAGTTGTAAAATAATTGTGGATTATTAAAAACCTTAGATTCCAGATTATTAAAACCTATTTGTGGATTAATAAAAAATAAATGTGATAATTATACATACTTATGATGTTACAGGGTCTTTCCGCTTACAAGGTATTTCAGCAGAGCAGAGAGGTCGAGAGGTGAAGCCAAAGTTACTCACGACCCGTCTCTTCTCTTCTCTTTGAACTTCAAACATGAATTGTCTAATGTTTGTAACGATCCTGGCTACCGCCCCCTATGCTAGTCATGATATTGTAATTAGGTCCTACTTGCGAACTGATGGGGTGTCACCCTCTAAGGAAGCAAAGGAAGGATGGATGAAAGGAGGGATAGAGAGGGGAAACCCAGGTCTGTTCCTCTTTTCATGAGAATTTGTCCTTCATTTCAATGAATCAATTGATCCATCCAAGTTGCGCAACACAAGCCCATCCATATAGTGGGGAGGCAAGTTGCAATGAAATGGGAGGAGAGGTGGCGAGTTAGAAGAGCATAATATAGGGATGGACTATAATGTAAGCCTTTGTCGCCCAGCACAGGGAAAGCAATGAACAGCATGGACATGGACATAAGTGAACAGGTTGCAAGGACATGACACAGGTCACTGTGAGACACCAACACCAAGGCCACCTCCAAACATTACAAAGTGGGTTATAGACTTTATACGTCCAAAACATTAAACATTTAATGTTTGAGAATTAATGCTAAGTTGAAACCTAGCATTAATTCACCTTCTTTGTTGCATATTCACTTTATTTAGTTTAAAACCCAAACCAAATAAAAAGTCAAACGTTAAAATCTTGAATAAATTAATGAAACTTAACTTTAAAAATTTACCAATTACCCAAAACTTTAAGTTAAAACATGGAAAGTTCATCTACATGATTAATGATTAATAGAAATGTTGAAAATCGTTTACTATAAGTCCCTACTGCCCAAAGGGCAGGGACTAATAAAATATCTTGCAGACTTTCCAAAAATTTCCAAAGTCTGTCCCGATCTTAAATACAATTCCAATAAATGGTACCACTACGTGAATACTCAATTAAATCGACGTAGCACTAGGAAGAAAAGACTACATTATTAGCACAGCAGAAACAACATTCTGAATATTTAAGTAGTAGGTATAAATATTTGAGCACTTGATGTTGTAAACAAATATAATATCTAATCAGCCCGTTATTTCGCTTTTTCTTTTGTCAACGAGGAGGAAGACCGTCTCTTGGACACAACCAGCAGCAACACAGAAAGTAAAAGCTGCATCAGATTCCCATTTCTGTCAGTAATATGTCCAACTCAATAAACCAAAATGAAACAACCAAAAAACAAAGCCAACATGATTAAAATTTCAATGGTCTAGTTAAACATTGGAGAATGCCCAATTAATATTACAGATTTACCATGCATCGCAACAACCGCAAAGTCCCCAGCCGCCGCCACCACCAGGACCAGGAGAGGGAGGATCAGGACCTGGATGTGGATGTTGATAAATTGTGAAGCAAAGAGAAATGCAGAGAGAAAAGAATAGTATATTCAAATGTATATATGAGTACAGAAGAGTTTTGAATAGCTTTTTAACAATAGGAAATAGCTGAGCTTATATATGCTCAAGCAAGACAAAAATAGAAAGTACAACTGTCCAGTACAGCTGGTAGTGTACGGTTAGTCTGTTGAGGATACAATATATTTAACACTCCCTCTTAGACTCAACAGTTACAATCAGCAGCACTGACTATGCCTAAGTGTTGTCGCTGGAATTCAAAAACTGACTTTCCTAGTGGCTTGGTGAATATGTCAGCAAGCTGATCTCGAGAACCACAAAATTGTAGTGCAATGTCACCATTATTGACTAACTCGCGTATGAAATGAAACCGAGTGTCAATGTGTTTACTTTTCTTGTGGAACACATAGTTCTTGGAAAATGCAATTGTTGATGTGTTGTCACAGAAGATAGGAGTTGGATCCTTCTCTGTTTGTGACATGTCTTTCAATAATCTTCTCAGCCATATAGCTTGACAAGAAGCTGAGGTAGCAGCTACATACTCTGCCTCTGCAGAAGATAT
>ML780033.1:1342859-1362841 GCA_009831015.1 Picea engelmannii | reverse complement strand
GTTCTTTCTTTTGGGGTTTGTGATAGAACGCCAAAAATCGATTGACTATTGCATTATTAGGGATAAAATTATAATAAATTTAAGAGATCTCTAGATGGAGTTTTATGGATTCTAGCATCAAAGACTTTTAGATTTACAAATCCTTTGGTCTCGACAAGCGTGGTTTAAATTTTGTAAGGTCAATTTGGTGATTGAGGTTGATAGAGTTGCATAAAAGAAAAAGGGATCGTGTTTAGCAACAGTCTAGGACAGCGTCAAGGACCAATTTGATAGGTAAAAATTGTAAAGTTTGGTCAATTAAGGTGAAAAACTTTCTTTGTTCTCAGGATTGTTGGGTTGTAGTTGTAAATGGGTTCACATACCCAGATCAAAAATCCATAAAGGCTATGAAAAATTCTCAAGGAGATCAATGGGTTGAAAACAGAAAGAAAAGGAACTATGGCTTATTCAACAAGGATGAATCTAAGACCCAATTTTTCCAAAAGTTGTTGCAACAGATTATGCCAAGCAAGCATGGGGCACTTTAGAGATTGCTTATAGAGGCACAAAAAAAGTAAAAACAACAAAGTCGATGACGCTTAGGAGGAATTTTGAGAATATGAAGATGAAGGATTCTGAGTTTATTGACGAGTTTATGATTTACATGATTAATGTAGTAAACTAGTTAAGAACATACGGTGAAGATATAACAGACTAGAAAGTTGTTGAGAAGGTTTTGAGGAGTCTTTAAATCAAATTTGATGTTGTAGTTGTTGTCATGGAAGAATAAAATAATCTAGCATAACTTTCCATAAATGAGTTGATGGGATCCCATCTATCTCATGAGACAATGATGAAAATGGATGGTGATTCCTTGGAGAATTCATTGAAATCACAAGCATATATTAGCATAGGTAAAGGAAGGAACAATAGAGGGAGGGACATATATAACATAGTCAAGTCACAAAGAGATGGAAATTCAAGCTCAAATCAAGGAGATAGGCCATAGAAGAAATCTTAGATCTTAAGGGGGAGTGGCAAAGGCCATCAACAAACAAGATGGTATGAAAAATCTAAATCTCGATGCTATTATTGTAAAAAGTATGGGAATTATGATAATGAATGTAGGAAAAGGCATGTAGACCTAAATAAATAAATAAACTAATTTTACAAATATCTCTAAAAGTACTTTCGAGTCTATTTTTATTACTTATTATGTTTCCCAAGAGATTAACAAAGGCCTTTGGTTGCTATTTAGTGGTTGTAGTAATAGTGTGACCGGACATAGGAATATGTTTGAAATACTAGATAACTATGTTAATACTAAAGTCAAATTGGGTGCTGACAAGGTTGTTAATGTTGTTGGTAAGGGTGCAGTCATTGTCCTTACTAAATAAGGTGAAAAGAAAAAAAATCCAGATGTCTATTTAGTCCCAATATTAAAACATAACCTTATGAGTGTTGGTCAACTTACTCAAAATGGTTATTAAGTTAATTTCAACTGCAATGCTTGTACAATCCTAGACAAATTTCTGATCAGGAGTCTAATTTCTAGTATTGAAATGACCAAGAAGGGGATGTATCCTTTGACTATGACAAATTTCAATCAATCAACCTCATTTTTCCATAAAGTAACCAGTCTAGATGAGCCTTGGCTTTGGCATTTGAGAATTGGTCACTTTCATTTTGGAGGACTAAATTTGTGGAAACAGTTGGTTAAAGGCATACCAATCATACATGAATCAACCAGCTCTTGTGGGAGTTATATATTGGAAAAACAACATGTGAATATATTTACATCCAGTGCATCTTATAGATAAAAGACACCATTGGAGTTGGTGCAAACTAATGTGTGTGCCCCTATTCAAACCCAATCTATTGGAGGGAACTTTTATTTCTTGACATTCATTGATGATTTAGGTTGGAATACTTGGGTATACTTCTTGAAACTTAAATATAAAAAATTTGACAAGTTCAAGGAATTTAAAGCCTTGGTTGAAAAGTAGAGTGGTCAATATATAAAATTCTTGAGATCTAATCGAGGAGGAGAATATGACTCCAAACAATTTATAGCATAATGTAAACACTTTGAAATCAAGATACAATTCACAACCAAGTACACACCACAATAGAATGGTGTAGCAGAAAGGAATAATAGAACAATATTAAATATGGCTAGAATTTTGTTGAAAGAAAAACATTTATCCAATGATTTTTGGGGTGAAGCAGTCACCTGTTCTGTATACATTTTGAACAAGTATCCCACAAAGAGTGTCAAAAGAAAAGTGTCACAAGAGGCCTGGAGTGGTATGAAGTGAATGTTGATTTTTCAATAAGCAAGGTTAAGCATGAAGTTCATTCCATTTTTAGCATTTAACTTAACCATAACCAATAATGTTGTAGCAACCAAGATCACAAGAAAAAACACCATGCACAAGAACAAAAGAAGTATCCTAGGAAACCCTTCTTAACAAGGGAAGAAAAACCAGCCAAATCCTTTTCTATATTCTTCAAGAGAAATACCTTCACCACCAAGAAAAACTAGCACACATGAGGGTGCTTGCAAACCCTAGAAGACTAGCGCCCAAGAGAGGTGCACACTTTTCCCAAGAAGGTGTACTTGATGAAATTCCCAAACTCACACAAAAGATATGATTCCTCAATGGGGAATTTACCTTTACTTATATTACACTTAACCTGTCAAAAGAAGTTTCTATTGGCACAACATGGCGGACCTCTCTATCTCATAATATAATTAATATTAACCAGATTAAGTATATTTTACATTAATTATTAATCACATTAAGATGGGGGCGACTTGTACCCTTTACATTACAATTAGGGTTACAGGAAGGTTTAACTCTTGAACAATATAGCAAGGGATCTTATACACCCACTAGTGCTCATCCACTAGGGGCACATCCATAGGGATGTCCATATCTCTGGCTCATTGCATTACACAGAAGAACCACTTCTTCACTAGCGCTCAGCCACTAGGATCATGTTCACCTGTGCTGGTCCATAGGCACGTCCACTCAACAAATATTCTTTCCCACTAAATTACATAGGAGAGTCATCTGGAGTTTCTCATCAACTCTCTACTCAGAGGAGGATAATACATCATCTTCATTTATGTTCTCATGACGATGCACCCAACACTTTGGGATTTCACACATTCACCTTACGCTCAGCCACAGGCACATCCAACTCTGTCGATCTCCTTTCTCACTGCGTTACACATGAGAAACATTTAGAGTTCTTCTCAACTCTCTGTAAGGAGGAGGCCATCTCTACATTCCATCTCTATCTCAGATAAGAACCACACACCCCTATTAGGGGCTCTCTCTCAAGTTTGTGTCTTGGAGAATGTCTCACGTAGTTGCAATCATCAACACTCCCTCTCAGCTAGGGAGGCATTTTCCACCAGGCCAAGTCTCTCATGGAAATACTCGAACTTTGTCTTGGCAAGTGGTTTGGTGAAGATATATGCGATATGTTCATGAGTATGAAGATACTGCACGTGTATTGTCTTCCTCTACACCATGTCTCTAATATAGTGATACTCTATTTCAAAGTGTTTCGATCTGTCATGAAACACAGGGTTCTTAGAGAGATTTACACAACTCTGGTTATCACAATGAATAGTAGTAGGATCCATCTCATGATCGAACAAGTCAATCAAAAGTTTGTGAAGCCACACTTCTTTGCGGAATACTACACTCAATGCAATGTACTCTGCCTCTGCAGTGCTTAATGCCACAAAGATTTGTTTTCTGCTACACTAGGAAACCATGGCAGAACCTAAAGTGAATAAAAAAGAGAAGGTTATTTTTCTATCTGCTTCGCTTCCTGCCCAATCTTCATCGGCATGTCCTTGCAGGCTGAAGACTACACTGGAGGCATATCTTAGTCCATAACCAATTGTGCCTCGTAAGTATCTCAATACATGTTTTGCAGCTATCCAATGTGTCTGTCTCGGTTGGCTCATAAACGGGCTAAGCACATTTACTGCATTGCAATTTTATGATCCAGTGTTAACCAAATACATCAGTGATCCAATCAATTGTCAGTATAAGTGTGGATCTACATCTCGTGAATCAATATCACTCATTTTATTCAAATACATTACCATTGGAGTGGGCATGGATTTGCATTCTTTCATGCCGAACTTTTTCAGTATATCCATAGTATATTTTCCTTGACCCAGGAAAATCTCATTTGTTCCCTCCCATACTTCTAGTCCTATAATGTACCTCAAATTTACCATAAAAAAAAAATTCTATGACATAATTCAACTTCGTTTAAGCTTAGAGTTTAAGAGAAGGTAAGATTCAATTTGATCCATAAAGACATCATTACACCAGTCTAGTTTACTTCGAACAGAAAGTTGTCAAAGTAATTCAGTTCTGCACATTTCATTATGCTTGTGATTGCAAGTTTGGATCTTCATGACTGTTAGAACAATAGGTAACTTGACTGTCTGCTATGTGTGTGTGTAAAGGCGATATTATCATTTTTACTATAGGAAATTTGCTTTAACTCTCTATTAACATATGTACTTATTTCCACCTACAAGTAAGTATATACCAATATCTTTCTCCGTATAATAATTTAGGTACTTGTCATGCCCCGTACACGGTGACCTATAATATGAACTGTTATTATTATACCTCTATCCCAGATGAAGGTCCGCCAATGTTTTCTACCAGTCCATACATTACAGTATTTAAGTTGTCCCTATAACAATAATTCCTAATATGTTCCTACAGCTTTGTGAAGAAACAGAGGTCAATCGGGTTTCGGTGATCACAAATGATGAACAAAAGGAAGGACCCCATTGTTTGTCGAAATCCGAATACGGAAAGACTGTGGGCTAGCACTTCAATATTTTGAGGTTCGAGGTTTCGCGAGTACAAAATCCATACATCAACACACACAACAACTCCCGAAATTGCGAAAGGTGACCAGTGCTTCAGGATTTCGGAGTTCGGGATTTCGCGAGTACAAGTGCCCAACAACACACAACAACTTCCAAAAATGCGAAAAGGGAAAGGTAGGACTCGCATTTCGGGGTTTCAGGGTTCAGAACTTCGTGAGTTCCGGTGTCCAAACATCAACATGAACAAACTTCTGAAATGCGAAAGAAAAGAAAGGTGAGACCCGTATTTCAAAATTTCGGGGTTTGGAACTTCGCGAGTTCCGGTGTCAAAATATCAACATGAAGAAAATTCCGAAATGTGAAAGAAAAGAAAGGTGAGACCCGTATTTTGGGATTTCGAGGTTCAGGACTTCGCGAGTTCCAGTGTCCAAATATCAACATAAACAAACTTTCGAAAATGCGGAAAAGGAAAAGTGGGTCCCGCATTTCAGGTTTTCGGGGTCTGGAACTTTGCGAGTTCCGGTGTCCAAACATCAACATGAGCAAAATTCCTAAATGCGAAAGAAAGGAAAGGTGAGACCCGTATTTCGGGATTTCAGGGTTCGTAACTTCATGAGTTCCATAGCCAAACATCCAACGTACAACAATTCCTGAATTGTGAAAAGAAAGGAACTAACATTTCGGGATTTCGGGATTCAGGGTTTCGGGGTTTCAAATGCCAAACAACAACACACAACAACTCCCGAATTCCAAAAGGTGAAGAGTGTGGGACCAACACTTCATGATTTTAGGATTTGGGGTTTCGGGGTTTCAAATGCCAAATATTAACACACAACAACTCCCGAATTCCGAAAGGTGAAAGGGTGTGGGACCAACACTTCGGGATTTCGGGATTCGGTGTTTCGGGGTTTGGAAAAGCAAGGGAACTTCGTATAAAAGTAACCAACAAGTCTGGAATGCCGAAAATCACATTATTTTCATAATTCTAAGATTTTTTCCTTGTACTGGTATTCTTACTTTTGTTCTATGAAACAGTAGGTGTAGAAGGATTCAATATCTGTTTACTTATCAGAATTCCAAAAAAAATCTAACTTCTGAGTTTTATACGCATATAATCTATAAAAGGGGTAAAATAGGGTAATAGGTTCTATAAAAGGTAACTCCTATTACGTTCACTTAGAGCCTCTTTAAACAGTGCATTAAACGTCAACGGTACTAGATCTGTGCATCTATGTAAATACAAGAATAAGACTATCATTCCATCGGAGTTTGGAAATTATAATTGATGATCTGAGGGATCTGAGTTTGGTTTCCGGGGGTTCCCATAATTCTTTAACTTTCTGAATTTTTGTACATCTAGTATTTTGACTTCAGATTAAACCTAACCCGTAGATGGACAGACTTTCTTAAACTCAACTTCTATAAAAATAAATTTGCCTAGCACTTCCAGATTTCAGGAGGGACCACTCCAGAATTTAGATTGTGATTGTACATTTAATACCATGATAAACGTTATCCATTGAAAGAATTATTTCAATTTTAGAAACAACTAGATGCATAATATCAGTTACACACAAAACCTCCAAGAATAGAGAGGGAAGGTTTACATTAACGCAATTAGATATAATCACACAACAGATACCTGCCATCAATCAAAACATAGCCAAAAATAGAGAGGGGTAGATCAACATATCTGAATCTAATCCGCGGGAAGACAAAGGGAATAGCCACGTTCCTCTCAACCATAGAATAGGGCAGCCAAAATCACTTGCCCGATTCACCCCCTAGCTTGACCATGAATCCATGAGGGCGAACTTGGAAACTCCTCCTCAGCAATGACCTTCAATTCTAACAGTTATCCTCTTGCCTCACACTTACTCCATAGTGCTCATAACAGCAAGGCAAATCTGTTTCAGCAGGATCCTCTTGCCTCACACTCAATCCGTAGTGTTCATAACAGCAAGAGAGCTCAAAAAAAAAAACTTTTCCCCAGCATACTTGGCAGTGTCCTACCTCCTCGCATATGTTATTTATCAATTTTTGCCTGGGTCTTTTTCCCTCTTTTGGGGATTTTCACATCTCTCTTAATCCTTGATTTTCAGGGGCTGCCAGTGGCCAAATCTTTGATTTGTCACTTCTCATAATCAGCCTAGAGGCAGTTCCAACATGTTCCCCACTCATGGAGTCATGGTCAGCTAATTTTAACATGGTTGTTCCATTTGTCCTCCTGCAATTAATATAAATATTATGTTGTGATACAAGTGTCATAGTCAAATAGTTAGTTGAGTCCAAACAGATCTCTGCCCAATAGACACAATCATTAAATACAATTATTAAATTTGAAATTTGGAATTGCCATAAATGGAAAAAAAATTCCAGATTTGAATTTGCCAAAAATGGAAATAAATTCCCAACACATAAAAAATATTTTATTTTTGGGGGATGTCACATCCTTTCCCCCTTCAGTAAAACATTGTCCTCAGTGTTCATTCCTTTCTTGGAACAGGATTGGATGAGATTTCCACAAATCTCCTTCCAATTCCCAAGTGGCCTCCTCAGGACTAAAGTGCTTCCATTGCACCTTTCCCTGACCGATGGCTCTATTCCGAAGTGTTGTTTCTCTCTGGTCTAGGATGCGCAGGGGTTCCACCTGGAACTCGCCTTCGATTTCCACCTGCACCAAGTTCCAATCAATCATATGAGTAGGGTCATGAATATACTTTTTCAACAAAGAAACATGAAATACATTATGAAATCTTAGATTACCTGGAAGTGCAAGTTTATATGCCACGTGTCCAATTCGAGCTAGTATCTTGAAGGGCCCACAAAACCTGGGTGCCAACTTGGCACAGTTCCCTAACTTCAGCGAGCTTTTTCGGGCTTTGACCTTCAGGTAAACATGGTCTCCCACTTGAAATTCCATGTGTCTTATTTTCTAATCTGCATAGCTCTTTTGTCTGTCTTGTTCTTCTTTCAAGTTCTGTTGTACCTTCCTTACCATGTTCTCCATTTCTTTGAGCATCTCTGGTCCAACCATGAGTCTGTCAATTGGGTTATCCTAGCTAATTGGAGTTGTACACTTTCTGCCATACAGTATTTTGAAAGGGCTCAACTTAGCCGAAGTTTGGTACCCATTGTTATATGCAAATTCTACCAAGTGTAGGTAGTCTTCCCACTTGTTCGGCTTTGTTCTTACATACATGCAGAGAATATCCTCTATTATTTGATTTGTCCTTTCGGTCTGTCCATCCGTTTGTGGATGATAACTCGTACTGAAATTCAAATTAGTATTTAGTCCTGCAAACAATTCCTTCCAAAAAGCGGATGTGAATTTTACGTCTCTATCTGAAATCACCATTTTAGGAATACCATGCAGTCTAAAAATTTCTTTCAGGAATATTTCAACAATATTAATAGCTTTAAAAGTAGACTTTACAGGAATAAAGTGTGCAGACTTACTGAGTTTATCGATTACAACCATGATTGAATCATTCTATTTCTGAGTTTTTTGCAAACCTGTTATAAAGTCCAGTGATATGGTCTCCCATTTCCATTCTGGTACTGGTAGTGGTTGTAATAGGCCGGTTGGATGCTGGTGTTCGGCCTTAACCTGCTGACAATCTTAGCACCTAGCCAAGTACTCTGTTGTTTCGCCCTTCATGTTAGGCCAGTAAAATAGTTTGCTAAGTGTTGTTATTGTTTTTTGGTAGCCTGGATGGTCAGAATACTGTTTCTTATGCATTTCGTCTAAAATAGTTAATTTTAGCTCTGCTGAATCTAGTATGTAAAGTCTATTTTTAAATCTTAAATGTCCTTTCTTGTCGATACTTATATCTATTTTATCTGGGTTTGCGATACTATTTTGAAATTCTTCCATCATCTTAGTGTAATTTCCGTCGTTAACACCTGTCGTTCTAATTCTTTGTTCCAGATCAGTTTCTGCCTTGCTGATATTTATCTCAAATAACCCATGGATTCTATGGCTTAAAGTATCTGCTACTTTATTTTCCTTACCCTTAATATGTCTGACCACGAAGTTGAATTCGCTCAGGAAGGCTAGACACCTTGCTTGTCTTGCATTGAGGTCTGGTTGGTTGAACATATATTTCACCCCACTATTATCCATCAATAGTAAGAATTTTATGCCCATTATATAGTGTCGCCACATTTTTAAGGCATGTATTACTGCTGCCAATTCTAAGTCATGAGTGACATAATTTTTCTCGTGTTCCTTTAATTTTCGGGACTCATAAAAAATCACATGCCCTTCCTGAGTTAGAACACCACCTAGTCCCTCTTTACTTGCATCAACGCATACTGTGAAGTCTTTATCTGGGTCTGCTACCTTCAAGATGGGCGCTAATGTCAATAATTCTTTTAGCTTGTTAAAACTGTCTTGACACTTTTGCGACCAGTTAAACTTGGTCCCTTTCTTTTGTAATGACGTGATAGGGTAGGCTATCTTGGAGAACCCTTCTATAAATATGTGATAATATACGGTGATTCCCATGAATGACTGGATATCTGCCACATCCTTAGGCACTGGCCATTCCATAATGGCTTTTATCTTTTCTGGGTATATGGCAATACCTTCCGAGAAAATGACATGTCCTAAATATTGTATTTCTTTTTGATAAAAATCACATTTGTCGAATTTTGCGTATAGTTTGTGTTTCCTTAGTGTTTGCAGAACTATTCGTAAGTGTTCATCATGTTCCTCCTTCATTTTAGAATAGACCATAATATCGTCGATAAATACTACTACGAACTTGTCTAAGTATTGGCTGAAAATGTTGTTCATCAAGCACATAAATGTGGCCGGAGCATTAGTGAGTCTGAAAGGTATGACTACAAACTCGTAGTGTATGTATCTTGTACGAAAATATGTTTTGTTTATGTCCTTATCCTTTATCCTAACTTGATGATAACCGGATTTTAAATCCAATTTTGAGAAGATCTTGGCCCCACCAACTTGATCGAACAGATCATTTATCTGTGGTAAGGGGTATTTGTTCTTAATGGTCACTTTGTTCAGTTGTTTATAATTGATACATAGTCTTAGAGTACCGTCTTTCTTTTTCACAAAGAGGATCGGTGCACCCCATGGTGAGACACTTGGTCTGATATATTCCTTGTCTAACAATTCCTGTAATTGTATTTTTAATTCTGTCAGTTCCGGTAGACTCATTCGGTAGGGTGCTTTTGAAATAGGGGCTGATCTCGGTAGTAAGTCTATAGAGAAATCTATTTCTCTCCTAGGAGGTAATTCTGGTATCTCATCAACAAACATGTCTCTGAATTCCCGTAGGACAGCAAAGTCTTCTAACTTGGGCTTATCTTTTGTTTCTAATAGATTCGTCACTTGGATGGTGTAAACTTGACATCCCTTTCTAATACATTTCTTGAATTGCATCGCTGAAACTTGTCTAACTGACACAGGTTTTGTTATACCTTGGGTTGTTCCAACAGTGCCAAAATTATCGTTATAGCTAAGTATCTTTGTATAACAGTCTAGTACTGCTTTGTGTTGTTCCAACCAATCCATCCCGATAATCATATCATAAGATCCTAGTGGTAGGATGTTCAGATTGGTCCTTATCTTTTGACCATCTAAGCTGAACTCAAGATCAAAAATAAAGTTAACTACTTTTCTTTTAGTACCTATTGCTAGTTGTACAAGCCAAGATTTTGCATGCTTTTATTTCTTAAATTTATTCGACTCTACTACATTGGGAGTAATATAACTTAACGTAGCTCCAGGGTCAATTAAAACATAAATTCGAGTGTCATGGATTTTACCTTTGATCTCTACCACCGAGGACTGGTGGTCAACTTGTCAACCATCTATGGCTGCATTTATCTGATGCAGACTTCTGCCCATGTCTCCCACTGTCGAGGCTTCCTACAAATTGTGGACAGCAATGTTGTTTGCTGTAATTAAACGTGGATAGTTCCTCCTTATATGAGGCTCTCCACACTCCCAACACTTTAATGCCTCGCGGGATATGTCCCTAGACTTCTTCATTCCCAGGTTTACCGGTTTACCACTACCCTGCGTATTCAGATGATTGGAGTGGGAATCCTTCCTTGGGAAACTTTTTGTTGCATTTCGATAAGGAGTTGGCTGGTATCCCTTCTTTTGTTGGTGCATTCCATCTTGTTTCTTATCCTTCCAGGTCTTGGGAAACTCTACCTGCTATTTGTACTGGTCATAGCACATTCGTGCCTTCCTGAATGCCTCACTCAAGGATTTGGGGTTGTCAAACTCAATTATGTCCCTGTAGGACTGTGGTAAACAGCTTAAGAATCATTGGATTTTTACCTTATCCTCCCAGATGTATGGTACGAACCTTAGTAGTTCCTCCTCCATCATCATTTGTCCGAGTCGTAATTCATAAAATTCTTTCATCTTCCTTTCATAATAGATTTCAGAAAGGTATTGTTTCTTAAAATACTTCTTAAAGTCTGACCATTCCAACTGTTTCTCCTTTAGGCCCTTGGCCAATTTCAAGTCCTTCCACCAATGTTGGCCTTCCCCTTCAGATTGTAGATGGCCATTCTGACTTTCATGTTACTGGAGTAGTTGTAGATTTGGAAGTATTTTTTGATGTCCAACAACCATGCCTCGGCTTCTTCTCCTGTCCTGGATTCCCCATCAAAAGTAGTTGGTTTAATCTTTTTAAATTCTCCTTCAAGGTGGTCAGTTTGTTTTCTTTTTTTGTCTGGTATGGTTTTGTCTTCAGCTGAAGGTGTCCCTTCAAACGAACTATCTCCTTTTTTTGTTTTCACACCAGAATTCTTGGAGGTCATTTTACTGACCTCCTCCTCATGGTTATCATCTTTTGGGATTTTCTTGGTTACTATACTACGCAGCATGACTTCATTTATCTCTTGTTGTTCCTGTTGTGCCTTCTTCAATTTTTCATTGTCAGCCTTGAAAACCTGTAGTTCAACAATAAGGTTCCTCATTGTTTCCAACACCTCTGTGGGTGAGCTTCCATCACTGTTCTGTCTTGGATCTCTAGGAGGTCCTTGTTGCAGATTCTCTTCCACCCTGATTTTTGTACCTTCTTGAGCTATCATTATTGAACACAAAACAAAAAAGCTTTCTGTTTGTAATCCACAAGATTGATTAGTTTTTCATAAATCAGAATATATAATAAGCAATTAATGTGGCCCTGTTCAGGCCCAGTGTTGTAACTTTTGCTCTGATACCATATGTAATGTACCTCAAATTTACCATAAAAAAAAAATCTATGACATAATTCAACTTCATTTAAGCTTAGAGCTTAAGAGAAGGTAAGATTCAATTCGATCCATAAATACATCATTACACCAGTCTCGTTTACTTCGAACAGAAAGTTGTCAAAGTAATTCAGTTCTGCACATTTCATCATGCTTGTGATTGCAAGTCTGGATCTTCATGACTGCTAGAATAGTAGGTAACTTGACTGTCTGCTATGTGCGCGTGTAAAGGCAATATTATCATTTTTACTGTAGGAAATTCACTTTAACTCTCTATTGACATCTGTACTTATTTCCACCTACAAGTAAGTATATACCCATATCTTTCTCCATATAATAATTTAGGTACTTGTAACGACCCTAGTTGGATAAATGTTTGAAGATTATAAAGTAAAACTAATTAGGGGATTAATTGTGGTAACAAGTTATTAACTAAACAAAGATGAATTAATGATCTTAATAAAGTGAGTTATTAATTAATTAAGGAAAATAATTGTGGTTAACTAAGTAATACTTTAACTACAGATCCCATTTAATGACCTGAGAAATAAATCTTAAGAAATCAATGAGAAATGTTATAAAATGGTTGTGTATGCAGAGAGGAAGAGCCTGTTAGTCCCGAGAAGATAAAACATTAATGGAGGGATAAGGGACAGGGACAAGGGCAGGTAGGGGAGTAAAGGAGGAGTCGGTGAAGGAGGGATAAGGGAGGCAGGGAGGATTACATGAGGGGTATTCGACGGAGGATGGATTCTGGGAGGATTATGAGCTTTGCTGTGAGCAGAGAGTTTTGTCGTGACATGTGATCAGATTGAGGCACGAGGTTGCTGGTTGTGACACTTTTGATCAGGGGAGGCACCGAGTTGTTGGAGGTTTTGGGCACGGGGGCTAGGATATCCATAGATATCCTGGAGCTAGGTAGTTTTCCTAGTTGGCAGGGTGGACAATAGATTTTGGGCAGTTATTCTTTGTTTGTGGCAGGATTGGACTGTGTATCAGGTAGCAGGAAGGTAGCAGCAAGGCAGCAAGGCAACAGAGATTAGCATCAGAACCAGGTAATTTGTTAAGTTATGTATTTGTTTCATTCTTTCATGATATCATTATTCTTTGATAAATCTAAGTTACTGAAGTTGCTGTTATAAAAAACAATATTATGCTATGAAGTTATTGTCTCAGTTTATGAAATGAATTGCTTATGGAAGTAAATGATGTTTAGAATTATATGGCTGTTACATATGGTATCAGAGCGTCTTAGTTCGAAATCTGGGCCTACGGGCCAAAACTCGAGTGTTAACTCCAGCCACGCTTCAACTATAAACAAAACACGTTCAGTTTGACCCGATATGACTGATACAGTATCCGAAAATATACTCAGGTAGTACCCCTAAGTTATCCAAGCAAATAATCTCATATATCGCAAGCAACAACTTTAGGTAATACCCTGTAACTGGATCATGTATGGTCACTACAGTTTTAGTCTGAACATTCGAAGGAATGCCTTTAAAATAGTGGCAGCAAACCGGATAGTTGGAAGGATCACTTCCCACAAAATGACTATCCTTAAAGCAGCCTGAATAAAGATACTAAGCACGAAAAACATAGATGATAACTTAATTTTATTTTGAGCAATACTTGTCAATGAAGTTTCGGGTAGAATAGACACCTGAAATCGATGAAAATGTTGAGGGAAACTTCTGTCTAAGGCTTGAAGTTGGTAAGAATTAATAACTACACGAATTATACTAAATAAAATGCAAAAGGACATTGCAGGACCTTGAAAAGGCCTACTTCATCTCGAACTTACCTGAATGAGGAACTGCCAATGCCCAGTCGGGCAAAGGAAATTTAGAAGACTTGTACCGCACGGGAGCAGTGTAAACTAGTTGCCTGTACTAACCTCGGTGAAATTATAAATAATGAAGAATCTCAGGAACTATAGACCCATACAAATTTTAACCTTGTCAAGAAAGAAATTTTAACACTACGTAATGTTTTATGCAACTAATCGATTATCCTGAAGGAGAGTTGTCTATTACGTGGGAGAACGGATCTGAGCCGTCAGATCTCGGGCGAAATCCTGTCAGCCGTTAGATCTCGAAGAAGTTGCGTCGGGTTTAAGTCCTAGTGTACAGAGGAGGAGTCCTGGAAGAGTCATTGGGATATCAGAGTCATCGGGGTTTTGTTAAGTCAGAGAATCGATACCTTGTGGTTCTCGAAATCCTGAGAACGGATCCCAGCCGTTGATCTCGGCAGGGACACGCGTCAGCATTCTGGGGAGGTATCGAGATTTTACTCATCGGGAATTTCAGAGGTGTAGAACCATTGCGTCAAGGAATCACGATACACGATTTCTCAATAGGACAAGAGTCATCCAAACAGCGTGGACATGTGTTAGGAGATCCCGAAGAGTCGAGGATCGAGAAATCGGGGTTTTCGAAGACAAAGAAACCTCGTCATTGGGAATCGCGATCCGCGATATCCCAATAGTAAGCATTGTGGGACCACCAGAGTCAGAGTGGAGGACAGGTGTCTGTCATCCAGGAAGAGTCGGGAACTTTGTGAGCAAGAGGTCAAGAAATCCGTAGAAGAAATCTCGATACCATCAGAGTTGTCCATCTATGGGACAGGTGGCAACCATCGAGAACCATCGGCGTTGGCCCCATCGGGAAATCGGGAATCCTAGGGACAAGATGTTTAGATACTTTGAATTCGCGATCCGCGAAACCCCGATGAGTGGGGGCCAGCTGTCGTCACAGCAAAGAAGGAGGACAGAGGCATAGTGGAGGCCAGCTCTCAGCCAACCGGGGAGTCGGGATATCGAGGTTTTCGAGGACACAGAACGTTCGCATGTTGGAGTCGCGATCCGCGATATCCTGACGGGAGTTTTGAACCGTCCATCGGCGAGGACGTGTGGCATGAGATCCTAAAGAGTCGGCGTTTGGGGGCATCGGAGTTTTCGCAGGTAAAGAATTTGTGCAACAGGAAATCGCGATCCGCGATTTCCCAACAGGATCAACACCGTCCATCAGCGAGGATGCGTGGCGAGAGATCTCGGAAAGTCGGAGTTCGGGATATCGGAGTTTCCGGAGTCGTGAAACTCTTTCACAAAGGAATCGCGATCCACGATTTCCCGACACGGTCAGAGCCGTTCGATTTGAGGGACACGTGTCTGAGGATCTAAAAGAGTCAGGGTTCCGCATTTCGAGGTTTCTGCATACAAAGGAATTGTTGCATTAGAAGTCAGGATTTTGCGATACCCGATGGAGCGATGAGGAAGTGGTGACATGGGGGAGAGAGCTCGCACGTGCATCGGGGATCGGCATTTCAAAATTCTCGGTGACGAGAAAATCACGTCGGGAGAAGTCACGAAACCCTGAATCCCGACAGAGAGTATGACGGTGGTCACATGGGAAAGGGTCGTATGGGCCCAGAACATAGCCAGGAAGGGCTAAAGTCTAAAGGTAGCGCATCGAGGATCGGAGAATCACGAGTCCTAAGGACTTGTGAGGTTCGACATTGGAACCCCGAAACTCCGATGAAGGATAGGGCCGGGGTCACATGGAACAACGGTCATATGAGGGGGATGTCTAGCCTGGAGGGCTAGCACATAAAGTGCCATATCGGAGAATCGGTAATCGGGAGTCTATGAGGACAGA
The DNA here is from genome assembly GCA_009831015.1 of Picea engelmannii. Classification (NCBI taxonomy): domain Eukaryota; kingdom Viridiplantae; phylum Streptophyta; class Pinopsida; order Pinales; family Pinaceae; genus Picea; species Picea engelmannii. The sequence continues at coordinate 1,347,082 of ML780033.1, read as the reverse complement.
GGTTCGTGACAGTGAAAGTCGCGAAACCTCGAATCCCGACAAGGAATAGGACTACGGTCACATAGGACAGGGTAACATGGACCAAAGCATAGCCTAGGGGAGGGCTAAAGCTAGAAGGGAGCACATCGGCATATCGGAGATCGAGAGTCCGTAAGGACAGGAAACTCTTGACATCGGGCATAAGGAAACCCCGAAATCTGAAATTTAAGTGGGGAATTTCACAGTTAGGAGCAAAGGGCCGTGAGCAATACAGAAGGCAATGTATGCGCAACTAACTACATGCATATGACAGACGAATAAATTTATAAAGATAAATGAAACAAATTGAAAGCAAAATACCCAAAATCCGCACAGGGCTGGAATTACAAGCAAATCATTTTGTTTCAAAAGAAGAAATCACCATTCATTACCACCGCGTAACAAAGGTTTATGCAATTTCTTGATACGAATAACCCCGCGTTCTTCATGAAGGTACTGAAACTGTGCACAACATGCGGACTGAATCATACCTCTTACTATAGCTGAGGAAGAGCTCCATGAAATGTACGGACAAGGGATTGGTTCCCAACAATTCAAGGAGACTAGACTCCAGGTCCTGGATCTTATCAGGGGCCATATCAATATACTCGATTTCTGCAAAACGAACTGGTAAAGTGCTCAGAACAACGTTGTGGAGGTGAGCCATGGCAAGGGGGATTCTGAAAACCTCTGACCAAAGCAGAGGCAGATCTGTGGTGGACAAAGACTGATGCGAGGAAAGTCCCAGCGGATGAGAAAGTGGGACAGAGGAAGAACGCGTAGAGAGTTGAAAGGTTGACAGGTGTAGAAATTGGGGGTTAGATACGAGGGAGCTTATGAAAGCCAGACGAGCAAGTGGAACCCATGTGTGCCCAAACCCTTGGGTATACGTTCAATTATTATATATATATAATATAAAGTGTTACAAATAATTTAAATTAAATTAAATAATTTAGTATAAATAATTTATAAGTTAGTATAAAATTAAAGTAAAATTAATTTGGGTTAAATTAGTGTAATAATAATTTTAAAATTATTTTATTTGAGTGAAAGGTTAATCTACCTTAAAATTCGATGTTAACCAAGCTTAGATGCTTAATCCTAACCCAAACCTAGCCAATTCCCATGATGGAGTAATGTCTGTTTACAGACAAGTAAAGAAAACTTACACCTAACCCTGCTTCTAAGTTTAAGTAGAACCCATTTGAAACGTCCTTGAACTCACCCGGACAACTTTGGGGGTGATGCAGGTTAAGTCATACAAGATGGCCAGGACTCAAAGGGGTCGAGGCAGGGGAGTGTTGTCACGGGCACCACCGACACCACCCACACCATCAACACCACTGACACCAGCACCACCACCACCATCGCCCGAACTAGCCCTCATACTGCGCTCATTGGAAGCCATCAACGAGACTTTAAAGGGGCGCCAACTGGCAGGGACTGAAGTGGAACTCCCACCGTCTGGAACGGGTAATCTAGAAGCATCAAGGGATTCAGGGGGAGGACTTCCACCTAAAGACATCACGCAAGAATTGCAGAAGATCAAACTTCTGGAGTTTGTCGTAGGTCGCACCAGTGAATGCGCGGAAGCATGGTTGGAAGGCATGACAAGGTGTTTTTCCTTAAGGGACTATGCGTCCAACTTGAAGGCAAAGATTGCAATTTTTCAGTTAAGAGACAGTGTCTTGAACTGGTGGGGCAACTTGGAAAGACAATTGCACCTTACACCAGACACGGTATCTTGGGAACTTTTCAAGGAGAGGTTCCGAAGGAAATATCTACCAGCATACTACGAGGAACAACAGGTAGGGGCATTTCATGCCTTAGTACAAGGAAACAGAACTGTAGAAGAATATGAGATTAGGTTTATGGAACTAGTCAAATATGTGTCGTATATGGATAACGACCAATGAAAGGCAGATCACTTCGTCTATGGATTGAACCCGAAGATAAGAGCTATGGTGCAGATGTGGAAACCGTCTTCAGTAGCGGAGGTGGTGGAACATGCGCGTTACGCGGAAGAACACATGAACTTAACCGGGGGTACCAGAACGACATTTCCGCATCGTCCTGGATTCGTAGAAAAGACCCTGAGAACATTTCCTAGGGGAGGGGGCTCAAGGCCACCACCATATGGTAACAGGGTCGTGCCAAGGACAGTAGTTGCATGGATTTCAATGGCAGCTAGTGCAGCATCTCATTCATCGCCAATGGTGCAGACAGGCCTACGACCATCTCAGGGAACAGCTAGTAGGGAATGGGGTTCCATGGGAAGGAACTCATTTTAGAGGCAATCACATAACAGTGCACCGGTTCAATCTGGTGTTACCTGTTGGGGGTGCGGGGGACCCCATTACCAACGGGACTGCCCAGAGTTTCAATCAGGGTTCGTGCATAGAGAAGGAAAGGCACCGATGGGGAGATCAAGTAGCAGCCACAAGATTTACGTAGCGGTTAATAACCGCCAGGACGAACATCAATCCACAGTAATAGAGTCATCAGGTACGCTAAATCATGTAAATGTTAAGATTTTGTTTGATTCTGGTGCAACAGATAGTTTCATTTCACCATCTGCATTAGAAAAGAGTGGGTTGGCAGCCTACGAGCACGATGACTTTAAACAAGTCGAGATGGCTTCGGGGGAAAAACAAGCTGTAGGACCTATTGTCGATAATTGTATAGTATACCTAGGAGTGTGCACTACAAATTTGAAAGTATACGTCACTGCTCTTGGAGCATATGACTTAATCATTGGAATGGATTGGTTAGAAGCTCATCGAGCTTTGGTAGATTGTTTCACCAAGAAGGTACTTTGTATTAATGATGAAGGAAGACCAATAGAGATCCAAGGTGTACAGAGAAAAGTGCCATTACGCTTTATATCAACTATGAAGGTCAAGCGATGCTTGAGACAAGGGTGTCAACTTTATGTAGTGGAAGCAGTGAAAGAAAGGAAGGGACCCTCATTAGATCAGTATCCGGTATTGTCAGAATTTCAGGATGTTTTTCTGAACGAGTTACCAGGGTTACCTCCTAAGAGGGAGCTTGATTTTACTATTGAGCTAAAACCTGGTGCAGAACCAATATCTAAGACTCCGTAGTGGATGATGGCGCCAGAACTTTGTGAATTGCAAATGCAGTTGAAGGAGTTACTAGACTTAGGGCTAGTAAGGCCCAGTGTCTCACCTTGGGGTGCACCGGTAATTTTTGTAAAGAAGAAGGATGGATCCTTACAACTGTGTATAGATTACAAGGACTTGAATTGTGCTACAGTGAAAAATAGGTACCCAATGCCGCGAATAGATGACCTCTTCGATCAGATGAAAGGAGCAGTGGTATTCTCAAAGATCGATTTACGATCAAGGTATCACCAGTTAAGGATTAAGGAAGGTGATATCCCAAAAACTGCCTTTCGGACTCGGTTTGGACATTACGAGTTTGTTGTAGTACCTTTTGGATTGACCAATGCGCCAGCAGTATTCATGAGCCTCATGAACGGCGTATTCCGGAAGTACTTAGATCGATTTGTACAAGTCTTTCTAGATGACATTCTCATCTATTCCAAGAATGAAAGAGAACACGAGGAACACTTGCGAATAGTGTTGAATTGCCTTAGAGAGAAAAAATTGTATGGGAAGCTATCGAAGTGTTCCTTCTTCCAAAAAGAGATCCACTATTTAGGTCACATCATTTCCGGCAAAGGAATCTCGATGGACCCAGAAAAGGTGAAGGCCATTATGGAATGGCCAGTGCCGAAAAATGCCCATGAGGTGAGAAGCTTCATGGGGCTAGCGGGTTACTACCGGAGATTTGTGGAAGGATTCTCAAAAATAGCGAAACCCATCACCACTTTGCAATGCAAGGGGGTCAAGTATGAATGGACAGGTGCATTCATTGAACTTAAGAGGTTACTAACTAGTGCGCTAATTCTACGAGTGCCAGATATGGAAAAGGACTTCACGGTCTGCACGGATGCCTCGAAACAAGGGTTGGGAGCTGTGCTAATGCAAGATGGAGGAGTGATAGCTTATGCGTCAAGGAAATTGAAGAAGCACAAAGAGTTATACGTGACTCATGATTTAGAGTTAGCAGCTGTAATGCTAGCTCTGAAACTTTGGAGGCACTATCTTGTGGGGCGAAACTTTGAGCTCAAAACGGACCATCAAAGTTTAAAACATCTCTTCACTGAAAGAGATCTGAAT
>ML780033.1:1327784-1339486 GCA_009831015.1 Picea engelmannii | reverse complement strand
GTGGGTGTATGTAACGACCCTAGTTGGATAAATGTTTGAAGATTATAAAGTAAAACTAATTAGGGGATTAATTGTGGTAACAAGTTATTAACTAAACAAAGATGAATTAATGATCTTAATAAAGTGAGTTATTAATTAATTAAGGAAAAATGGATAAATTACTAAGAAATCAATGAGAAATGTTATAAAATGGTTGCGTATGCAGAGAGGAAGAGCCTGTTAGTCCCGAGAAGATAAAACATTAATGGAGGGATAAGGGATGGGGACGAGGGCGGGTAGGGGAGTAAAGGAGGAGTCGGTGAAGGAGGGATAAGGGAGGCAGGGAGGATTACGTGAGGGGTAATCGACGGAGGATGGATTCTGGGAGGATTATGAGCTTTGCTGTGAGCAGAGAGTTTTGTCGTGACATGTGATCAGATTGAGGCACGAGGTTGCTGGTTGTGACACTTTTGATCAGGGGAGGCACCGAGTTGTTGGAGGTTTTGGGCACGGGGGCTAGGATATCCATAGATATCCTGGAGCTAGGTAGTTTTCCTAGTTGGCAGGGTGGACAATAGATTTTGGGCAGTTATTCTTTGTTTGTGGCAGGATTGGACTGTGTATCAGGTAGCAGGAAGGTAGCAGCAAGGCAACAAGGCAACAGAGATTAGCATCAGAACCAGGTAATTTGTTAAGTTATGTATTTGTTTCATTCTTTCATGATATCATTATTCTTTGATAAATCTAAGTTACTGAAGTTGTTGTTATAAAAAACAATATTATGCTATGAAGTTATTGTCTCAGTTTATGAAATGAATTGCTTATGGAAGTAAATGATGTTTAGAATTATATGGTTGTTACAGTACTTGTCATGCCCCGTACACGATGACCTGTAATATGAACTGTTATTATTATACTTCTATCCCAGATGAAGATCCTCCAACGTTTTCTACTAGTCCATACATTACAGTATTTGAGTTGTCCTTATAATAATAATTCCTACTATGTTCCTATAGCTTTGTGAAGAAACAGAGGTCAATCGGGTTTCGGTGATCACAAATGTCGAACAAAACGAAGGACCCCGTTGTTTGCCAAAATCCGAATACGGAAAGAATGTGGGCCAACACTTCGGGATTTCGGGGTTCGGGGTTTCGTGAGTACAAAATCCATACATCAACACACACAACAATTCCCGAAATTGCGAAAGGTGACAAGTACTTCGAGATTTCGCGAGTACAAGTGCCCAACAACACACAACAACTTCCGAAAATGCGAAAAGGTAAAGGTAGGACTCGCATTTTGGGGTTTCAAGGTTCGGAACTTTGTGAGTTCCGATGTCCAAACATCAACATGAACAAACTTCCAAAATGCGAAAGAAAAGAAAGGTAAGACCCGTATTTCAGAATTTTAGGGTTCGGAACTTTGCGAGTTCCAGTGTCGAAATATCAACATAAACAAACTTTCGAAATACAAAAGAAAAGAAAGGTGAGACTCGTATTTCGGGATTCCAGGGTTTGTATCTTCGTGAGTTCCAGTGTCCAAACATCAACATAAACAAACTTTCGAAAATGCGGAAAAGGAAAAGTGGGTCCCGCATTTCAGGTTTCTGGGGTTCGGAATTTCACGAGTTCCGGTGTCCAAACATCAACATGAACAAACTTTCAAAATGCGAAAGAAAGGAAAGGTGAGACCTATATTTTGGGATTTTGGGGTTCGGAACTTCGCGAGTTCCATAGCCAAACATCCAACGAACAACAATTCCCGAATTGCGAAAAGAAAGGAACTAACATTTTGGGATTTCAGGATTCGGGGTTTCGGGGTTTCAAATGCCAAACAAAAACACACAACAACTCCCGAATTCCGAAAGGTGAAGGGTGTGGGACCAACACTTCGAGATTTCGGGATTCAGAGTTTCAGGGTTTCAAATGCCAAATAACAACACACAACAACTCCCGAATTCCAAAAGGTTAAAGGGTGTGGGACCAACACTTCGGGATTTCAGGATTTGGAGTTTTGGGGTTTGGAAAAGCAAGGGAACTTCGTATAAAGGTAACCAGCGAGTCCCGAATGCCGAAAATCACATTATTTTCATAATTCTAAGATTTTTGCCTTGTACTGGTATTCTTACTTTCGTTCTGTGAAACAGTAGGTGTAGAAGGATTCAATATCCATTTACTTATTAGAATTCCAAAAAAAATCTAACTTCTGAGTTTTATACGCATATAATCTATAAAAGGGGTACAATAGGGTAACAGGTTCTGTAAAATGTAACTCCTATTACGTTCACTTAGAGCCTCTTTAAACAATGCATTAAACGTCAACAGTACTAGATCTGTGCATCTATGTAAATACAAGAATAAGAATATCATTCCATCAGAGTTTGGAAATTATAATTGATGATCTGAGGGATCTGAGGGATCTGAGTTTGGTTTCTGGGGGTTCCCAGAATTCTTTAACTTTCCGAATTTTTGTACATCTAGTATTTTGAATTCAAATTAAACCTAACCCGTAGATGGACCGGCTTTCTTAAACTCAACTTCTATAAAAATAAATTTTCCTAGCACTTCCACATTTCAGGAGGGACTACTCTAGAATTTATATTGTGATTGTACATTTAATACCACGATAAACGTCATCCATTGAAAGAATTATTTCAATTTTAGAAACAACTAGATGCATAATATCGGTTACACACAAAACCTCCAAGAACAGAGAGGGAAGGTTTACATTAACGCAATTAGATATAATCACACAACAGATAGTTTCCATCAATCAAAACGTAGCCAAAAATAGAGAGGGGTAGATCAACATATCTGAATCCAATCCGCGGGAAGACAAAGGGAACAACCACGTTCCTCCCAACTGTAGAACAGGGAAGCCAAAATCACTTGTCTGATTCACCCCCTAGCCTGACCATGAATCCATGAGGGTGACCTTGGAAACTCCTCCTCAGCAATGACCTTCAATTCCAACAATTATCCTCTTGCCTCACACTTACTCCACAGTTCTCATAACAGCAAGGCAAATCTGTTTTAGCAGGCTTCTCTTGCCTCACACTCAATCCGTAGTGTTCATAACAATAAGAGAGCTCAAAAAAAAAATATTTTTCCTAGCATACTTGGCAGCGTCCTGCCTCCTCAGATATGTTATTTATCAATTTTTACCTGGGTCTTTTTCCCTCCTTTGGGGATTTTCGCAGCTCTCTTAATCCCTAATTTTCGGGGGCTTCCAGTGGCCAAATCTCTGATTTTCCACTTCTCATAATCAGCCTAGAGGCAGTTCCAACATGTTCCCCACTCATGGAGTCATGGTCAGCTGATTTTAACATGGTTGTTCCATTTGTCCTCCTGCAATTAATATAAATATTATGTTTTGATACAAGTGTCATAGTCAAATAGTTAGTTGATTCCAAACATATCTCTGCCCAATAGTCATAATAATTAAATACAATTATTAAATTCGAAATTCGAAATTGCCATAAATGGCAAAAATTTTCCAAATTCGAATTTGCCAAAAACAGAAATAAATTCCCAGCACATAAAAAATATTTTATTTTTGGGGATGTCACAAGTCCCAAGAAGTAGTGCATCAAGCCCAAATCCTTAATTTCAAATCTATCAGTCAATGCTTGTTTGCATTCAACAATGAGTCTCTCTGAACTGGTGAGGAAAAGGTCGTCCACATATAGGACCAAAATCAAACACTCATTGCCATCAATGTGATAATATAAGTTTGGATCAACATCACTTTTGTTGAAGCCCAAAATCATCAGAAATACATCCATTTTCTCGTACCAAGCACATGATTCTTACTTTAGACCATATAGGGCTTTCTTCAACCTACATACATGAGATCTTTCGTTGTGTACAATGAATCCTTATGGATGCTCGATATAAACTTATTTCTCAATTTCACCATTAAGAAAGGTTGTCTTTACATCCATCTGATGTAGCTCCAACCCATGGAAGCAGTTAGTGCAATGATAGATCGGATGGAGGTGTATCAAGCTACTAGTGAAAAATTCTCGTCATAGTCAACTCCCTCTACTTGTGAAAATCATCTGGCCACAAATCTTGCTTTGTATTTTTCGATGCTTCCATCAACAACATGCTTGATTTTATAAATCCATTTGGAAGTCACTACAAACTTTCCCTCTGGTCTTGGAACAACATCCCATACATCATTTTTTAATATAGATTGGTATTCTTCAGTCATGGCATCTTGTCATACTTGTTCACTTGAATCTTCTCCATGAAAAGATGGCTCTGAGTCAATAATGTGGGTCATGTCTGAAAGGAAACTTGAGAATATCTTTGGTTTCTTTATCTCTCTGGTTGTTCCTTATGGGGCTTTATGCCCTTTTTCTTGGTGTAGAGTTTGTCGGGCCCAAGCAGACCTTTTATGTCCAACTGTTATATCTTTCGGTATGTTGCTTGAAGAAACTAAATCGGCTGGAACAACTGGATCAACTAAAGCTATTGGATCATCTGGAATAATATTTGTCTCCCTTTGAACTATTGAAGGGGGAGAAGGAATTGTCTCACTATCAATTTTCATCTGAGCTTCTCTTGATTTTTGGAAGGCTACTTCTTCTTCAAAAGTAACATCTCTGCTTACTTCAATTTTTCTCTGACCAGGAATATAGATTTGATATGCTTTTGAGGATTCATTGTATCCTACAAATGTGCCCTTTCTTCCAGAAGGTTCTAGTTTGGATCTCTTTTCTTTGGGTGCATGAAAATATACTGGACATCCAAATATTCTGAAATGTCCAATTTTAGGCTTCACTTTGGTGAAGGCTTCTTCTGGAGTAATTTTCTTCAGGATCTAATGAGGACTTATGTTTTGAACATATACTGTTGTCATACATGCTTCTGCCCATAGAGTCATAGGTAGACTCTGATCATGTATCATTGCTTTGGTTGCCTCAACGATAGTTCTGTTTTTCCTTTCAACAACCCCATTTTGTTGAGGGTTGTAAGGAACTGTGAACTCCCTCTTGATCCCTACTTCAATACAAAAATGGTTGAATTATTTTCATTTGTATTCTCCTCCATTATCTGATATTAATATATTGATTTTTTCTTCCGGTTTGGTTCTCAACCTGAGCTTTGAATTCTTGAAATTTTGCAAGGACTCCATCCTTGTTCTTCAGAAAGTAAATCCATGTTTTTCAGCAATGATCATCTATGAAGAGTACATAGTTTAGTTACCCATTCAGATATGCAACAATCATTGGCCCACATACATCTGGATGTATCAAGTCCAATATTTCCTTGGATCTATTTTCACTGCTTGAGAATGATCCTTTAACATTTTTTCCAAGGGCACAACCTTTGCAAACTCCTTTATGTTGAATCTGTATTTCTGGTAGACCTGTTACCATTTTCCCTAGAGATGGAAGAGCTCTATACTGAATGTGAGAAAGTCTTCTATGTCATAGCTCACTTAAGTTGATAGTGTCATGTAGCAAGGCTTGGACTTGCTTGATGGTTAATCTGTACAAGTTGTTTTCTCGGACACCAATTACCTTGGAAGAAATTATATGAGAGTCTTTGTTCCATGCAATGAATCTTCCTTCTGAGAAATTAATCTTGTAGCCTTTGTCTTCCAAGGCAGAAATAGAGACAAGATTTATCTTCATTCCGAGTACATATAGTACTTCCTTTAATTGAAGCTCCATATCTGAATCTAGTTGGAAGGTAGAAGTTCCAACTCCTCTCACATTATATCGTGCATCATCTCCAAGAACAACATGTAGATGTGTCTCTTTCTCAACGAAATGTGTTAGGTGATCTCTAAGACCCGTCATGTTCCTGGAGGCACCACTATCAATTAACTAAGTATTATCATTGGTAGGGACCATACCTGAGAGTGTCAAGATGTTGATATATTCATTTCTTTGAGGTATTGTCTTCCTGGAACTAAGTTTTCTTTAACCATCAATCTTGCCTCCCATCATGATTTTTCTCATTTTGGATTTCTTCACAAACCCTTGTCAACTAGGCTAGAAAACCTAACAACTATGATAGGATAGCACTTTTACGTTTTGTTGGACTTATGGATGCCAAAAATAAGCCTTTGAAGGATATGATAATCTTGTTAAGCTGAATAGCTCCTTCAAGGAGTTGCAGAAACACAATTCTGAAACTTTCTATAAAATTTAGTGAAACCCTAGAAACCCTAGGGCCAAAACGTCAAAATTCTTAGAATTTCAATTTGAAACTTGTTGGAGGTGCATTGAAGGAGGTCGTAGACACCTATGTCCTTTTTATCACCAACGTCCAAGTTCCAAGTGTTGAAAACCCTCATAAGAGTAGGTCGTACAGATTTTTTGGGAACGCTAGGAGGGTCGTATGGTTTCTACAAAAGACAAAGAAGATGGTTGAAAAATGTTTGTGCAATGGGTTCTTCAAGACCTATGCTCTGATACCATGTTTATTTTTCAATAAGCAAGGTTAAGCATGAAGTTCATTCCATTTTTAACATTTAACTTAACTAAAACCAATAATGTTGCAGCAACCAAGATTACAAGAAGAAACACCATGCAGAAGAACACAAGAAGTTTCCTGGGAAAGCCTTCTCAACAAGGGAAGAAAACCCAGCCAAATCCTTTGTTATATTCTTCAAGAGGAAGAACTTCACCACCAAGAAAAACTAGCACACAAGAGGGTGCTTGCAAACTCTATAAGACTGGCGCCCAAGAGAGGTGCGCACTTTTCCCAAGAAGGTGTACTTGCTAAAATTTCCAAACTCACACAAAATATATCATTCCTCAATGGGGAATTTACCTTTACTTATATTAGACTTTACCTGTCAAAACAAGTGTCTATTGACACAACAAGGCCGACCTCTCTATCTCATAATGTAATTAGTAGTAACCAGATTAATTATCTTTTACATTAATTATCAATACATTAAGGTGGGGCCAACCTATACCCTTTACATTACAATTAGGGTTACAGGCAGGTCCGACTCTTGAACAATATAGCAAGGGATCTTATACACCCACTAGTGCTCATCCACTAGGGGCACATCCATAGGGATGCCCATATCTCTGGCTCACTGCATTACACAGAAGAACCACTTCTTCACTAGTGCTCAACCACTAGGATCACGTTCACCTGTGCTCATCCACAGGCACGTCCACTCAACAGATCTTCTTTCCCACTGCATTACACAGGAGAATCATCTGGAGTTTCTCATCAACTCTCTGCTCAAAGGAGGCTAATACATCATCTTCATTTCTATTCTCATGACGATGCACCCAACACTTTGGGATTTCACACGTTCACCTTGTGCTCAACCACAGGCACGTCCAACTCTATAGATCTCCTTTCTCATTGTGTTACACAAGAGAATCATCTAGAGTTCTTCTCAACTCTCTGTAAGGAGGACACCATCTCTACATTCCAGCTCTGTCTCATATAGGAACCACACAGCCCTCTCAGGGGCTCTCTCTCAAGTTTGTGTCCTGGAGAATGTCTTACGTAGCTGCAATCATCAACAATGAAGTGTATCGCATTTCAAGGTGTTTGGATGTGTGGCATATGCTCACGTACCTGAACAACTAAGAAGAAAACTAGATGGAATAAGTGAAAGGTGTATTTTCACAGGTTATAGTGAGCAATCCAAAGCATATAGATTGTATAATCCAGTCACAAAGAAGGTTATAATCAGCAGATATGTGGAGTTCAAATAAGTTGAAGCTTGGAATGGAAGTGTAGACAAAACTAAGATTGTTGGAGAAGCAATTCCTTATGGACAAGTTGATATAGAAAAGTAGATTGAACAAGAAGGATAGCAAGATACACAAGCTCAATCCCATGTAAGGGGTACTCGGACAAGGACTCCAAGAAATTATGTTCAAGGTGAGTCATCAAGGCCAGCAAAGCAGTCTACTCCTAGTCAAACTAATGGATAAAGAAATAGATTCCATAGAAAAGAATGATACATGTGATCTAGTAAATTTGCTTGAAGATAAATATTGTATTAGTGTGAAATGGGTTTATAAAACCAAATTTAATAAAAAGAGTGAAATTGAAAGATACAACAACTTGGAATTGATTTTGGAGAAACGTTTTCAACAGTGACCAAATTAACTTCTTAGAAACAACTCAAAAACCTTAATCACTATTAATTGAGTTACTTGAAATTTTCTTCATTCTCTTAATTAATTTTTAAACCATACCCATCTTACCCACATATTATCTGGAATACCATATCAATACGGAATGCCAATGGAAGCAATTGCGCCACTTTTTCTGTTGGTATTGGCTGCGCTTCGGTGCAAGGTTGCAAGAGCGATTGAATCGGATGTCCTTACTGTATATCTTCATTGTGCGGTAATTATACGTGGAGTAGTTGTAACTGGGCGAAAGGAACAGTGGGTTGAAGCTTCATCGAAACGTATCTTTTGATTTTCACTGAGCTGAAAGAAATAAGTTGGATAAGAGCTTTTTATAAATTTTATGTTTTTTCTTGTATTTTGGTTGATGTTAGATGTTAATTGAGTGTAGTTTGGATGGTTGTAAAGAATGATTGTTATGTTCAATTCTTATAATGACATAAATAAAAAAGCTCATAATAAGTAATTTACTACATATTTAGATGGTTCCTCACGTGGTTGAACATTGGAGTTGTTGAGCCATCACATCTACTTTATGTTCTCAGAAATAAATAATATCAAACCTATCTAACTTGAAAAATAAACTCACAGGAACATTATATTTATACACTTCATTGGAATTCTACTGAAATTGCAAAGGAGTAACCAATAAAATTCCTGCTGCCCCTGAATTACGCAATCTATATATCTGATATCATACACCTAAAAAATGTTACATCATTATCCTACTCCAATCATGTGAGTTGGTAACTGCACCAAGCTACTGGCCAGTAGGCTGGTAGTAGTAATTACCAGGGCGACGACCAGGCCCGAAGGGTATTCCTACTTTCTATAACTCGAATTGCACAATGGCTCCGTTCTTCACAGTCAATTATTTTTTCCTCTGGCTGCACCTGGTCTAGGACAATTTTGGGTGATTCTTTAGGTTCGATGTCTTCTTCCCCATGACTAATACTTGAGCTGTAATATTGCTGACAGAATGTCCTGAATTTCTTTTGTTATTTCTTGTTCTTGCCTTTCCCCAATTAAAGCAGCTATAGTACGGAAGATTAAGGAAAGGTCGAGCAGAGTTGGTAGAAAGGGAAGCATCAACAACCAATTATATCAAATTTTTGAACAAAGTAAAGTGGAGAAAAAAGAGCATAGAGTGAGAGAACAAAGGGATCATTACGTAGTGCTTAGGTTGATGAAGAGATATCCTATTGGATTCTATACATTGGTTTTTTCGATTTTATAAATTGGTTTTTGGTGAAATAGGGATTCCAAGTTCCTGAAGTTGATTGTTTTGCCAAATAGGGATTATGATATTGGAAGTGGAAGGTGCTCAACAAAATGAGGTTCTCAACAAATTAAACTAATTGGAGGAGTAATTGGACCATATAAATAATTAAAATATGACAATCTAATTCATGAAATTTGAGAGCCACTGGCAAGGAATGAGGTTGTGAAAGAGGAAGAATAGCCTCAAAAGATGAAGGAAGAGGAGCTTGGCAATGTGAAAGCAATCCAATTTGAAGAAGTTGCTAGGGCCAACTCACAAGAGGATACATGTATTGTCTTCATCAAGGGGACGGTACAAGTTGGATGTCATTTTCTAGTCAAAGTAGTGTAAGATTCAAGAGTTGGCCACTCTTCAAAATATCTATAATATCAAAACCATTGTCACAAATAAATTTAACAATTAGATTTAAAAAGATTATGGTGCCAAAAAAGATGAGAATAAGAGAAAGTTAAAATGTTATAAAGATATCATTAACCTGTTTTATGATTTAAAAAAGAAAAAATAAGCATTACTATTTAATAAGAATAAACTCATAAATTTAATTTTGAACAACCTAAAACTTTATAAAGAAAAAAAATTTGTAATCTTTATAATAATAAGAAGGTAAATGGTGAAAACTACTTTCTTGTAAAAAAAAAACTTTTTTATGTAAACATTATAACAAAATTTTATAATATTTATAATATTAAAAAAGAAATTATCTTCTCATTAATTTTAAAATAAAATAAAATATTAAAATAAATCAATTAATCATAAATTTTCATAAAATTTTATAAATCTAAATTAATATTAATAAATAGTAATTATTTCATAAACATTAAAAATAAATATTTATATTTTTTGGATATTAAAAATTTATTAAAATTTAAATAGAAAATTATTTTTATATATATTTTATTTTTTTATTAATTTTAAATTATCACATTTCCCTCCATTTTGATTTTTTCTAATTTATCTAAGTGTTTTATTAAAATTTAAATAGAAAATTATTTATATATATATATATATATATTATTTTTTTATTAATTTTAAATTATCACATTTCCCTCCATTTTTATTTTTTCATATTTGACTTTTTATAATTTCCCATTTTTATTTTTTCATATTTGACTTTTTATAATTTCCATATGAGTGTTTTAGGTAGAATGATATAAACATTTAAAGATAACTTGTAATGATAATTTGTAGTCCCCGTTACCAAAAGTAGAATGATATAAATATTTAAAAATAACTTGTAATGATAATTTGTAGTCCCGGTTACATAAGCTTAGTCTTAAAGATACATTCAATTTTGTAAATTATTTCATATGTGTTCATTTTTATAATTTTTTGTTTTGTAGATTATTATAAATATTTAGTTTTTCCAATTTTTTTATTTTAAAGATTATATTATAAATATTGTATTATTATTTTCATTTAAAAAAAAATTAATTAATTTTTTTTTTTTATATAATAATGTACACAAAATTTCTCTACCATTTAATTAAGGAATATGTTTTTCATATGAACACACATGCATTCTTAACATTCCTAACAACATATAATCCTCAAATGCAATTATATCAGTAAAATCATAAGAGAAATAACATAATTAATCACACAACATTCATAAAAAATACATAAAAGACACCACAAACCTCAAACGTTCCTCCAACCATAGACTTTGTGGTTCATTTACTCTCAATAAAAGGTTACCCGCGAGTTCCGGATATGACTCCACCAAGGCAAAGGTTACCTAAGCCAAATTAAGGTATGACTGGCAACACAATAAAACTCAGGCTCAAGTGCCAACTCCAATAACAATTCCCAACTCACAACCTCTCATTCCCCACATCTTTTCCTACCCAAATAGGTGTACCCCTTCTCTCCTCAACAAACCTTCAACTAATCCACTTCCCTTTCAAGGATTCAACAATAGGCCGACCAAGAAGTATCATAGTTCTATGGCACCTCGAACACGAGGTTTCTCAAGGCGCTCAACACCCAGTGGCATAGAACATAGGGAATCCTACCCCAACAATTCTCTCACCCAGAGAGATTGCTCCAGAGTCCTGACAACCTACTTCTTCATCCCAAAGCACCAAGAATTTACAAGGTATTGAGCTTCAACTTCCACACTCCAACAAAGGTACGGATGATGGGAATGAGTGAGTGAATGATGGAAAGAAATGATGGAATTACTCAAATTCCCAACAATATACTTCCATGCTCTTAAATTGACACTTGGCACTCAAGGAACTAACTTGTCCCCCACTTGGTAATTTTTTCCTTCACTTAGGAACTTAGGCTAAAATAATTACATAATACTTTAGG